>ARYC01000892.1:0-143443 GCA_000711775.1 Oxytricha trifallax | reverse complement strand
GACTTGTAAGGGAAAACTTTATTGCATTTTCTGCATTAATAATCAACTTTGGCTGGTATTTATTAATGCTCTATAGCTGGTTGTTTAACCTCCTCCTCAATTTGCAAAGCTTCTTTGATGACCTCCTACTTAACTCATATTTAAATCTCAAAGCTAGACTGGTCAAAGTTGTCATAAGTAGGCTCCCACTGAGTACAAGCGTCTCTGGCCTCTACTTTTTCTTGGTTGCTGGAATGATAACTTTTATTGACTTGATCCAAGCAATGCCGCTCTTCTTAACAGGTTAGCGCTCATTTTAGTTTGCTGATATATTTTATTATAATAATGATAAAATCTACCTAGATAAACTTATATAGTCGAGTATAAGGCACTCTGGTAGATTCTTTGCTGAGAGGTAAGAAAATTAACTAACCATAAAAGACTCTAAGTTGACATATTTTATGAGAATTGTAAACATTTTAGTCAATAAAAATACTCCTAATGAAGTTTTGTTTCTCTAGGAGGTCCTCCAAATCAAGTTTAAACTTAATTCGGAGGTAAAGGTATTAAACATTTTTTAATTTAATATGCTCCTAATTAAGTTTTAACCTTAAAATTTAACTCCTAATAAAGTTTGAACTTAATTTGGAGGACCTCCTAAAATATTAAACATTATTAGGAGCAATTTAATGGAGATAGTTTGATAAAATGGAAATCAATCTGTGAAACTTGGAGCAGGTTTTTCAATGCTTTTCCGCATATCTTTTCAAGGTTGACCTCCAGTAGGTCCTCCCTATTTAGTAGTAAGATTTTAATAAACTTAGAATGGATTCCATAATTTTAAATTTCATTAACATTTCTAGAAAGAGGAAGCAAGATGGAGTCTATGAATGATGCAATGAAGAGAATTTAATCTCAAGATTTAATAGGAAATTTTCCAAGTAAAGAGGACCTTTATAGATATTTGGTATAGCAAGGTAAGTTCATAAGTAAGATTAATAAATCCATTATAGTTGGATTGTTCTTGCCAACTTAGGAGGGAACTAAAATTTCATTCTTAAAAGCCTTACTGAGTGAAGAGAAAAAAGCTTTTAAGTCTAATGAAATTAGGATGATAGAGATACCTAACTGCCCTGAAATATCAGTGACAAACCTATATGACGATGCTATGAGTGATCCGGAAGTAGCTCTCTTCCTTCCATCAAAGCTACAACTCTCTAGTAAGTTGCCAGAGAGAAACTTCTTCTTTGGTGTTCTTGCAACTCTGAAACCTGAGTACTTAAATGAAGTTATTTAAGAAGCTCACAAGAAAAGCTACAGCATCTCTCCTGAAGAAAAAGAGAAGTAGGGAATTAAAATCAGTGACTCCTGGTTGTCGGAACTTCAGAAGCATCCATTAATATTAAGAAAGCTTACCCTTCTAACTTTATATAAAAACCTGGCACTGCTATATACTTTGATGAAGAGTGCAGCATATTAAACAGATTGAGAAAGTTTCAAGCAATGCATGAATTGAGTAAGAGACTCTTCAAAGATTTCTAAAAGCCAGACGAGATGAACATAGATGCAAGAGCTGGCACTAAGAGAAGAAACATAGGCCAAGCAGGCCTTAAGAGGAAGAAAAGAAATAGAAGCTAAATCCTTTTACGGGCAAATTTAATATGTGAACTTATTCATTCGCTTAAATCTAAAACTTATTTATATACACAAAATCTCCCTTCTCTTGCGCATACTTTAGCTTTATCATCGCTGACTCTCTTAGCAGCACTCTTAATAAAATCGACTGTATCTATCTTTAAATCATGCATCAGATGGTAGAGCAGCAATTTCTTATAATGACCTTTCAATAACCCCCAATATAGCTCGATTCCATTGAACTAAGGGCTGTAAGGAACATTAAATACAGATGTTATATTTAGCCTTTCATATTCTTACCTTGAGTCTTTAGTTTTATGAACTGACAAGTTATCAACGAATAGAATAATCTCTTAGTCAGAGTACTTATCTCTGAGTTATTGCAAGAACTTAATATATTATTCAGTCTTTATAGAACGAGGGTGAATAACATAAGTCTCGAGGCCACTATCTTCACTTATCCCACCAAGAATAGCATGAGTTTAAACCTTAACTTTTTAGTCATAAACTTCTATATTACTATACCTCTTGTACCAAGACCTTGATATAAAGGTAATGAATGTAAATACTGCCTCATCAGCGTGTATGAACTTTATATTATGCTCTTAAGACCTCTGCATTTAATCGAATATATAATTTTAATTAGTCTTATAAAATGGAACATTAAAGTCAATCACTCTCTTAATGCGATTGACTTTCTTGTAAGATATTCCGTTCTTTTTATATATGTTTGATATCGATTAAGCAGATATGTGAAGCTCTGGAAATTGGCGATGAAACAACACAGCCCTCTAGGCTAGAGAGAAATGACCCCAGTATTTAACAGTCTTATCATTGATAAGATAGTCAATATGATGCTGCTAAAATTTTAAGGGTCTCTTAGGCTTAGAATTAAGATGCTATCAATTTAAATTCAATGCTAATAGACAGTGAGACCTCACAGTTGCTGGAGATTTATGGGGTAGCCATGCTATAGACGTATAATTCAAGACAGGCTTGAGTTATTCACTATATTCATCACATCCATATCGCAACTTAAACAATATATCTATATACTCACTGTCATAAACTGACCCCAAACCTCGCATATACTCACTTAAAATACAAATATTTAAACATTAAACCCCTACATAAACCATATTAAAACCCTAATAAAGTATGCACTAATCACTACAGTTGGTTCCAGTTGAACTTTTTCTTGTCAACTACCTTTGCTCGAGACTCTATTCCTTGTGATTCCTCATGAAATCAGGAAGCAAAAATTCTACATAGAATTAAGCCAAAGTCTATCTAGAATATTGGGGTGCCAAAAAGTCAATCTTGAACCAGTTTTTGTGGACAAAAATAAGTTGACAAGCATATTTAGAACATTGTTCTAAACTCAGATAGAGTTAGCCTAATTCCATATGGATTTTCACAATCTACGTTGAAGCAGCTGAAGAAACTCAAGGTGAAGAGAACTCTAAACAACTTGAAGCAAAACTTTAACTGGCCTGGAAATCAGTGAATAGTCTACTTTTATCAATCAAAAACTCAATCGAACTACTGAAAGGGTTTTGGGGTTTTGATTCCGTAACTTAGGCAGAGCTTTTAAAAAGATAGAAAGTTGAATCGCAGTGCTTTTCAAGCTCTTTTATTTGGTCTTATTGTTTTGTTACATTATCTTGCATGTCGCAGCAAACTGATAAACAGGCTTGTTATCTTTGTTATTTTTCTTGAATTTTCCAACTTTTTTGTAAAATTGCTGGCAGGAGAGATCCTTTATCTACTTTGGATTTTTGAGAATATCTTTTAAGCTATTTTAGTTTCCACTGATTAGGTCTGCTATGATGTCAGGCTTATTTTTAATACCCTTTTCAATCTGAATAAAAGTAATTTGCTTCACAACATTGACAATGTCAGAAACTTTGCTACCCCAGTTTGTATTTCTTTCTTTTAATTCCACTGATATTTAAGCTATCAATAAAGAAAAATCCTCTTAATCCATGTAGTCCCACTTTAAACAAATATCTCCTTGATACTATTTATCATCGAATCTAGTTCTTGATAAGTTTTAGACTAGCTGAGGGCACATATTTGAACAAAGTCTCCAACGACATTTATTGGAATCTCACTGATTAATCTCAAGCCTTTATTCTGTTTCAGTACTTAAATAAGAGGTTTATTCAAGCATTTCAGTGTGTTTGGCAAGAGTCTAATAACTTAGGCGTCAACTTTGAACAGCGAGAATGTTCCAACCATTAATGGGATGATACCATTGTTTTTGCTGTCTAGCAATACCAACTCTTCTTGTAACTATGAGAACGACTCTACTTCATTGTTAATTATAAAGTTTGCCAGCCCCAATGTTTATTCTGAGTTGGGTCTTTAGGCAAGCAATATCATAAAGTTATTTAATAAATCTTAATCAATTATTATCGTCTCGTTTCAATAGTATAGCAAAGTTTAAACAAATAGCCTCCTTTTTATCAAGAGGTCCATCTTTGAGTTCTAGTTTTGTTCGTGGATTAGGCTAAACATTCCGTCGCAAAACTTTGAGGAACATGTGATCTTGAGGTTAATTAAAAATTCTAGGAGACTCTGGCTGTTTCTTGAACAAATCTCCTCAATGAAATGATATCTCTCTGATGGCTTTATAAGCATGTTTTCTCGTAGGTAGTTTGAATTAACTCCGATTATATTTTAGCTCCGTAGTTAGCTTAAGGGGTAAGCGAGTTTTGTTAGCTGAATGCGCCACTCTTGTTGGTGTAGAAGGGTATGTATTATTATTACGCCTAGCTTATTTCATCTCTTACTTTTCTAGGTACATCTAATTCATTTACAGAGTAGGCTTTGACAGATTTTGAGAAGGAATTTGATGTTTTGTTCAGGATATATTTACTGATGAAGCGAGGCAGATCTTCAGAGTCTCTAAGAACCTTAAACTCATCAAGTTCTAGCAACTTTTGAATATTGTAATTGTGTTAAGGAAGAATCAGCTTCGCTTTGTCTATATGATGTGGGTGCTCAGCGTCTTTATATATAGCTTTCCTCCCTCTTCTCTTTGAGTTATCATCCCTATCTTCTTCGTTGTTTGTAGAGTCCTTGAACTCTTGGGCAACAAATTAATTTTCTAGTTTGGAAGTTGGGTTGTTTGATTGTCCAACAATCAAGTCACCATTAAAGTCTTCAATTGACTTGGTAAATTTGGAGCATTAGTCTTGCTAATTCATTTCTATTTGCGCTTTTTCTTAATTAACGCGGGCAATTATCTTAATTGAAATTATAAGTTTTAATTAAGATTCATAATTAAATCCTAATTAGTTCTTAATTCATTTTACCCAGTCTTAATTACAAAATACCCTGAAAAGATTGATAAAGCAGAATGGACACCTGCTAAGAGATGAGCAGGAGGTCTAGGAAGTTATCAACATCGAGTGATGATTAGGCTTAATCTGCCTGCAAAAATTCTGAGAGGCTTGATTATTTGATAGACGACCACCGATCACCAACAGATTGGTAAAAAAAACAAAAAAATGGGCGCTTTTCTTAATTCAAAATTAAGAATTAATTAAGATGACTTAAATAAGGAGGGAAAATTAATAAGAAAATTTAAGAAGCTGTCTACAATTGTAAGGATGGATCATCCAGCTCCATGAACATACTCAAAATGCTTTAAAGGTTTTATCAACCCTAAATCAAATTGCTAAGTCATTCCTAGGGGGAGCTACCTTAGATTTGAAAGTACAATCAAAGAAATTCCCACCTTAGTTATTGTAACTTTAATAATCTCACCACTAGGAAGTTTTTGTATATAGCCTTTCAGAATATTCATAAAAAATTCTCTTGTTACTAGATAACTATATATACATTCAAATTGTAGATTAATTTTGCATTCATTCTATTTTCAAACATTTTTACCTTAACATTTCTTCTATAAATATTAGCTATAGTCTAAGACGAGATACGCATGTCAAGATACATGCGATGAAATATTACAGCTCTTAGTCGAGTGGAAAGTGTACCCAATACTTTAAAGTCTTCGAGTCGAAGAGGTAGTCAAAATGGTACTGTGAGAACTTTTATTTTCTTGCAGGATGCTTTCAAGTGCATCAGTTATAATGCTAAACACACAGGAGCTTTGCTATAGCTGCATGATTAAGCACAGGTAGGCTTTAGTCTATATTAATACTCATACCATACCTAAGCTTAAGCAATAAATATAAATATTTCTCACAATAAATATGCCCTAAATATCGCTAATTTCTATTTCTCATTTTGCAATTTGGCCTAATTTCTCTACTAACTCCAATAAGACCCCAACTATACCCTTCAAATGAAATCACTAAAACATTGTGAGTATAACCGCTCCATAAGGGTTGATCTCTACAGGTTTCCATTTTCTTAATAATAATTCATTTTAATTTATCGAAATACTATTATAAATTGTAATTATAAAGGCCATATATTGATGAAATATTTCAAGTGGAGACTATCTTTGATTTCTAAAACTAAAATTTCATAATAAATTAAGGAAATGCAAATGAGACAAATCTATAAGATAATTAGGAGGAGGTCTCGGGAAATAAATATCAAGAAATTTTCACTATCAAATAGCAAGGAATGTGCTTCCAAAATAAAAAATTAAAGCTAATACTTTTTCACAGAATCACATCGTTCATTAACTATGAGAAGCTTAAAATGGAGAAGAATTTCGATTATAAATCAAAAAATATAATTAACATTTTTATTTCTATGAGATGATTACGGCTACAGTGTCTCATGATATGAGAACTCCTATAAATGCTTTTATTTAATTTCATATGTATATATTTTCTTGGAAGTATTTAAATTTGTTAAACATTTTATATTAAAATATCTATGAATTTAATCATATTTTTATTGGAGAAGTATTTATAAAATTCTGAATTTAAAATTTAAATTCATTCACTTTTTTTATATTTGGCAATTTTCAAACAATTAAGATATTTATTATATGTTGATTAAATATCTTCCAACATATCTTTTTAATGCAATAACAGGAATAAAACCACAAAAATTTTGTGTATTGGTTATAGGGAGTTATATATTTTTACGTATATTAAAGTTTGATTGTGAATTTTCTGAATTTAAACATAAACAAAATATAGATTCTATAATTCCATTATTTATTGCAAAATTAAAAACTTTTCATATTGTCTAAATGATTGCAAAATTTCTTAATCTGTAAATAAAATATTTTAACATACCTTTGTACATTAACAGAAACTTTTTTAATCATCTACTCTAAATAAAAATTCATTTATAAATAAAAATATTATTGAAAAGATACATAAAATTAATATTTAGATCATTATGTAATTATAAACATGAATATTCATAATATAAAGTCATTCACTTTTTATTGTGAATTAACATTTAGTTTCTCAAATAATCTATTATAATTTCAATTGTCAAATCTGTAAAACTTTAAGCAATTCAATCAAGACTCAAAATTGTTGGCTTATATCTTATAATGTGTTAAGTGATATGTTCCATACAATTCTAAACTTTAAATTCATTAAGCTAAAAGAAGAGGTTAATAATTGCTAAATTTTCAAATAAAATATTGATATAATTTCATAATTAACTTACCATTTTTAATTTTATCATTAATAAATATTATGTATACTAACAGCAGAATGATTATGGCTTTAAATGATAAACAATTTAGAATACTTTGTGAAAGATTTCAAAGCCAATAAATTACTACAAATTATTAAAAACTCATCAAAAATACTACTCTTTCTAGTGAATGACATTTTGGATTTCTTTTAATTGAAAAATGGGTTACCCTCCATACAGATCTGGAACATTGATAACTTGCCGCAAAAAAATATTCTCAAAATCTAATATCACCATCCCATTTTAATTCACATACCCTAGTTATCGATAAAACTAGAAATTAAAGAAATAATTAAGGATAAATAAAGTAATAGGTGTGATAAAATGGCTTCAATGCTATTATATAACATATCTAACTTTATTTATCCTTAATATTTTTAAATCTTTTTATTTTAGTAGATATCTAAAGATTGTGATTTATATTTACTGTGGTCATTAGATTATAGAAATAGTTAAATCACGGTGGAGCTTTGAATTTCTGGATTTTAAATGGGGCAATCAAAAATTTTTCAGACCTTTGGGGGGTATCCGAAAATGAGAAACTTAAAATTTAAGAAGAGCAAATTAATATCAATACTTTAATACCTGATCTCATAGACATATTAAACTTATAATCATATTTTTAATATAATGCTTATATATTCTCGGTTGTAGCTGAAGAGAAAAACATCAATTTAAAATACGAGATATAAACTGCAATATGCGATGTTCTATACTCCGATGAATAAAGAATCAAAACACCAAAACCCTATAAGTGCTTTTATTTGTAAGGGATTGATAGGATTTAGGGTAATTAATTAAATGTGAGACAAATTACAAGCTTTTGTGTCTATTTATGATGAAGAGTATATAAATTTAGTGTTTAAACTGAGATATGGATGTGATAAATAAAAATAATAAAGCAAACCAGTCCTTAACTATATTCAATTGCACTGCTCTTAAAGCGAAGTTCATCAACTATTCGATACCACTGCCTTTTAGCAGTATAAGTAAAGTAATAATAGCTGAATTCTAAGCCTAAGAGAAAGTCAAGATTTTTATAGAAGCATATTTAATATCTTATTAATGAAAAAACTATGAAGTATTGGGCTCACTTCTCTGTTGACCAACAAGCTACTATTTTTCACCGCCAGTTACCTGAATTAAAGATATCTGCATAATGTGTAGCAAATATTTAAAAACGAAATAGTATTTCTGGCAAAAAAGTGTATGGTATCAAGAATCATCATGTTAAAACCTTTTTTGTAATTTTTAATTCTTAAATATTCATCTTATATGCATAAAATTTTAGCGATTTCGATCTTTCATGTATTTTAATATTCAATTTTAATTTAATTTCTTATTTTTTATCTCTATATTGACAATAATTTTTATTTTTTTTAATTCAATTGTTTTTAATTGTAATTCTTTTTTTTTTAATTTTGAATGACTGTTATTTAAATAATCCTCCAGTTAACTCAAAATTTCATGATTTTTTTTAAACCTTTTTATTTCAAATTACTTTGATTTTAACTTATCGAATATAGCGAAAATCTTATCAGATTTATGTATTTTATAGAGGAATCATAAAAATGTTCTTCATTTTCTAAAAAAATAAATTTTCCCAATACAATCACCCAAATAAAATAAAAAAAATAGTTATAAATCCATATAGAAGTATGGTAAAATAAGAGCTTTGAGATTCATTAATTTAAGTAAGTAGAGATTAAAAAGTTTTAATTAAATATTAGTAAATTTAAATCGGTGGGGTCGAAGTGAGTGTCATTCATTAATTATTAAAAATCAGTCGGTGCTATAATAAAAATTTTCATTTTCTGATTGAGAATCACTAATACTTAAAAGTACATGAAAATTTTATCACAGATATTTAATTAAATCTCCTATATAACATCTCAGATACATGGTTTGTACTGATAAGATATATATATAATAAATATGAATTTTCTAAAATAAATTATTTTTATATAATATATTTTTTGCTTTTCAAAATTGAACGATATAAATTTCACTGAAAATATGATCTGATTGACAAATAGTTTGGGGGGAAGTTTCCTGCACCCGTGAAGTTTCTCACCTCCCCCACGGAACTTTCCTAACCCCAACAAATTAAATTGTATAATTTTTGGTAATAATAATATAAAGTTCAATTTCATTACCACATACTAAACAATTTATAATTACATATAATTTTCAATATATATTATTTTCCTTTGTCAACTTATATATTAGAAACAATGCTAAACTACCTGTTTTTTATGAATAATTGATGTGGTTTTCATTAGAATTTAAATTCATTATCAAGGTAGATAGATATTGAATGCTAGTTTATTAATAATTATATCATAATTTATGATAAAGATTATTATAAATCTATAAAAATAATATATGTTTATGTATAGGGCAGGAAACTACTGAAGGGAGACAGGAAAGACTTCCTTTTTAGGACAGTAACTTCCCCCCAAAAGTTTATAACATCTTATGAAATCAATATAAAATACAGGTTCTTGCTTAAATTGACCTAGATACTTCTTTTTAAAGCTAACTTATATTAGAAGACTCCTTTGATAAGAAAGTTATCAATGATGATCAATACGCATACAAGGTGTATCCCTTCAACTTACTCTTAAGTAATGATAAAAATTAGATGGAGTTTAAAAATAAGTATCAAGTACTCACTCAAGCAAAGTTTAAAGAGTGTAGTTTCTTAATCAAGCTAGATGCTGTTCTCCTTGCCAAGGATCAGTTGCTTTCAGACTCCCACTCTATGAAATGACTCTAAGAGATTTCATAACAGATCAAAGGAATCATAAGTAACTTGGATAAATAGCAACACAGACCATAAAAGTTATTAAAGAGCTTCACAAGTTAGGGTTTGTTCATAGAGATTTAAAGCCAGAAAATATAATGATAAACTTTTCACCAGTAAGAGTAGCAATAATCGATTTCAACATAGCCTAAAGTGTTGAAGTATCAAAGCTTGGAGCTGTAATGGGAACTCCAGGCTATTATGCAGAAAGAGAAGACTGGAGAGATGGTGACTATTAGTGGGATGTATGGGCTTTAGTAGCAATAATAATAGATTGAGAAATATGAGTAGCAACGATTATTATTTTACAAAGTGCTAGAAAGATGCTAAGAAAAGAATCAAGTAGTTTATAGACAAAACCAGAATCTCTCAATCAATGAAAAAAATGACAAAGAGTCAATTTAATCCAAACTCAAGATCAGACATATCAATAGAGCAGATAGAGTAGTGGTTAAGTAAAATAAACTTCAGACCTCTCCCACATGATCCAAAAGTGCATTTTAAGTGATTAAATTAAATAAATTTACTATACATTTCATATTAAAGCCTATTATAAACCGCAACCATTGAAAAATTCCCTACAAATCAAAGCACTTATAAACCTCATTGGAGTTTTGGGGTTTTTAATAAAATAAGTCCTCATAAATTTGATAACTAACTCTCTCAAGTTTACGATAAAGGGGGAGATTTGCATCCAAATTACCTATGATGATGAGCTGCAATTTTATATAAATTAAAAAAATTATAAAAATATCGTAAATTAGCAACTTCTAAATTTCAAAGTTAATGATACTGGAGTTGGTGTGCCAAAGGAGGATGACAAGATATAAAATTATTAAATTTCATAATATAAAAATATGTCAACAATAATATTAGATTAAATGAGTTTATTATGCTAATTAGAACACTAAAGGGATAGGTTTAGGACTCAATATATGCAAAAATAAAAATTTTAAAGTATATTTTATTCAGGCTTTTAAGGAAAAGAGATTAGCGAGCAAATCAAGTTATTTTTATAAAGTATTATATAATATTAAGTTAAACTTCGCTGACATAATACAAAAAAACTGTTATATAAAAAGATGATTCTATAGCTATTGATAATTAAGAACTATCAAAATAAATCATTATATTCATGATTAGAATTAAAAAAATATTTTTTATTTATGAGTAAATTTTGAAAGTAATTGGTTTTTATTAATTTACTTTTTAAATTTTGGGCAAAGGAGGATGAAGAGAAGCTATTTAAATTATTTGGAAAATTAGAGACCTCAAAATAATTGAACACTTAAATTTATTGTAATTTTTTTGCAAGAAAATTGTTGAAGCTTGTGGTGGATCTATATTTTTAGATAAAACCTATAAGTAAGGGGCTTCTTTCTGCTTTAATATTCAGGATTTAAATTTTTAAGTTTTTTTCTTCTATAATTAAGAACTATATTAATCACTCTATATGTCCGTAAATGAAAGTTTGTTGGGATAATTTTCTGGACTCAATAAAAAATGAATTTTAGTAATAAAACTTTAAAAAGTACAACAATTCTTGTTTGATTGTAATAATTACATTACAATTATACTAATTCCAATTTTTATAGTAAATTTCCTTCTATATTTCATCTTATACTCAAATGTTTATCAAATTGTTTTCGCCGAAGAATACTCATATTATTAAGTATCCCAAGTAATTAATTTTTATCAATTATTTTAATTATAATATTTTTTTTAGGTATCTATAATCTCCTTCATAATTAGATTTCTATTAATAAGTTGCAATTTTTTTATTAAAAAGTTTTTATGTATACTTAAAATTGCATATTTTTATTTCAAAAAGTTGAGGAATCTGCTCCCCAAAAGCTTAATAGATAAGGCAAACATTCAAAACCCCAAAACCCCTTAATGAGGTTTAATAGTGCTTTGATTTGTAGGGAATAGTTGGGGTCTTATTGGGGTTAGTAGAGAAATTAGGCGAATTTGCAAAATGAGAAATAATAATTAGCGAAATATTGGGTCTATTTATGATGAGAAATAATTAGATTTATTGCTTAAGCTTAGGTATGGCACGATTATTAATATAGACTAAGTCAAACAAGCGAAATATTTTGCAGCTAAAGCAAAGCTCCTACACAAGAGTGCCTCAATTATTTGGTATCACTGCCTGCTAGCTGTTTAGCATTTTAGTTCTGGTACTTGAAAAAATCTATCAAGAAAATACAAGTTGTCTCAGACCCATATTGACTACCTCTGTGATTCTAAGACGCTTAAGTACTGGGCACACTTTCGACTGGACTAACAAGCTGTAATATTTTATCGCAAGTTTCCTGAAATGCATATCTTGCCTTAAACTATAGCCAATATTTATAGAAAAAATGGTATTACTTTCAAGACTGTCAACAAAGTGAAGAGAGTAATTGATTTTACAGTGCCATTTTATAGTAATAATTTGAACTATATATATGATTAAATGCAGAGATTTATTACTAATAACATCAAGTTCATACACGCTGATGAACCAGTGTTTACATTAAAAAAATTTATTAATAACTCCTGGTATAAAAATTATGATATATAGAAGTATATGACTAAAAAGTAAAGGTTGCCACTCACGCAATTTTAGCTAGTATTAGTGAATATTCAGGTCTAGAAGCTTATCTTATTCATCTTCGCCCTATTAAGCGAGAGCAGTAAATAGAGTTCCTACACAAGCTCAGAGAGAAGTATAGCAACTAAGAAAACATATTGTTTGTTGATAACATATCAGTTCAAAGACTAAGGAGTCTAAGAAAGGTTATGAAGAGTTAAACTTAACTCCTGTACAACGTTCCTTATTGCCCATAATTTTATGGGATTAAATTTTACTTGATTTAAATCAAGACTTACTACAAGAAGCTTCTATTGTATCATCTAATATATTCATTATTTAATAAACAATTTTTCCTTACGAATAGTTTTTGAGCTGGGACAAATAGCTGTTTTTGCTTACCAGTAATAGCTGTTTCCTGCTCAAAACTTGTAACACCCCTTATTAAAAGGCTTCATTTGAGACTGAAAAGGTAAGTATGTATTGGAATTTCTCTAATCTTTTAACAATTTGCTCTAAAAATTCAGCCCATTAACAAATTGATTAGAGGCTAATCAATTTTAGGATATAAAATTTCCAGAAAAAAATTTTTTAAGGAAAAAAGATTTAGATATTAATAGACTTTAATTTAATAAGAAAAGTTTTTAATATATTATTAATAATTAATTAAAAATAGTTTTAATAAAATGTGTATAGAATGCTTGATTTACAAATCGATAAAGTAGACTTAATATAAAGTAGTTGCAAGATAGTGAATAAAGTTAAGACTACGAACGATATGTGCAAGGAAAGGGAGAATGAATATTTATTAATAAGTTTTAGACTTAAATGAATGAAATAGTTCACATATTAAATGGACCCTTAAAAGGATTAGGCTTCTCTTTCTTTTCTTCTTCTTAAGGCTTGACAGGACCTAAGTTTATTATCTAACTGCCATGTCCTGCATCAATATTCATATCTTCTGGTTTTTATATTTCATGATAAATCTCTTGCTAACTTAATGAACTGGCTGCTGTTTTCTATCTCTATGAACCTTAGCATGCTCTTTCATAGATATATCCCATTGCCAGATTTTCCTTCAAAGTTATATGTCAAAGATTACTTGAAAGATAAAAATGCTTCTTAAGTTCCTCTAGCCAAGCTGAGCTTATTAGAATGCCTTGCTTCTTCTAGTCTTCAGGAGAGATAGAATATCGTTTCTTATGTGCTTCTTAATAATTTATATAATCCTCTTTTATTGTACCAAGAACACCAAAGAAGAAGTTCCTCTCTGGTAGTTTATTAGAGAGTTGTTTCTTGGTAGGAAGGTAAACTACCACTTCCTCATCTTACATGGCATCCTCATAAAGATTATTGTTGAAATACATTTGAATATGGAAAAATAATTATAATTAAATTAAAATAAATTGAAATTCTTGGCAGTTTAAGTTGGCCAATTTAAACGATCTTGGGCTTGTTTGATAGAGAATTAAAAATTAGCTGGACTTTTATATTGGCGGTACTATTTTATCTCATCACTGGAGCGAGATAACTTCATTTTAATTAAACACCTCTAAATTCATTAATTTATGCCCCCACATTAAAGTCGAGTTATTTCGCTCCAGTGATGAGATAAAATAGTGCCGCCAATAATAAAGTCCAGCTAATTTTAAATTCTCTATCAAACAAGCCCAAGATCATTTAAATCGGCCAACTTTAACTGCCAAGAATTTCAATTTATTTGAATTTAATTATAATTATTTTTCCAAATTCAAATGTATTTCAACATTATGAAATCTCAGGGTAGTTGAGAATTTCTATTAGTTTAAATTCTTTATTTTTAAAAACTTTCTTCTCCTCACAAATTATTGCTTTTAAGAATGAAATTTTGGTACCATCCATCGTTGGAAGGAATAAATCAACTATATAATATGTTAAAAGTCATCAAAAAAGAATACCATGCAAAGTGAGGTATCGATAGAGATCTTCCTTACTTCTGAATCTTGAGATCATTTCTTGAGCCTCGACTCATTCATTTGATCATTGAATGATTCCATCTTTGTTCCTCTTCCTATTAATGAATTTCAAATTATAATTTATAGACTTCTGGATCCTATTGTTTAAAAACTTACTATTAAATATGGGCATCTTATAGGAGGTCAACCCTGTAAAGAGAAAGTTTGCAGAAGCTGTAACAAACTGCAGAGATGGAGCTCCATTTTTATCAATTTAGTTCCATTAAATTAGTAGTAAATTTGTTTTAATTTAATTAGGAATGGTACTAAATCCGTTTAATTTTAATTGGTAACAATTTAATAGTACCAAAATTTAATTAGTACCTAGTTTTAAAAAAATGAGGTTTTAATGGAAAAGTTCCAAAATGGTTTAAAACCTAATTGGTACCGGTACCAACCTAAATTTTATCTAAGTTGGTACCAAAATTAAAAATATTAAGCATGAAATTAGAAAAATTATTGTTTTAACTAAGTATAAATATGTTCTCTAACACTTCAAAATCAACCATTATTGTTGCAGTACCAACTCCTATACACAGTAACTATAACTAGAGAGGTTATTAAAGCTTTATAATAGAAATTTAAATTTGAATTTAAACATGGCGGCTAACTTAAATCGTAAAGCAGTCTCTCTTGGAGCAGGATAATCATAGCTAAACTTTGGCTAAACTAAAAAGCCTGAAATTATTTATGTTGAGAAGGAGGTAGAGCTAAGAGCTCTTGAGTTTGAAGCAGAGGTTTTTATCATAGAAATATTAAACAAGAAGTAGAGCACAGAGATAGGAGTTTAAACTATAGTTGATTATGTTGAGGAAGAAAAGAACAGGTAGCAGTTGAAGAAATAAAAACATTTTAATGCCAAGAGTGCTAGAATTTTTTCTCAACTGAATAAAGCTTGAAGAGGCATATTAAAGAGATATATTCTGGAAAGACTAAGGTGTATTTCAAGCACGATAAAGTCGATGTCAAGTATTAGTGCACTACATGCATGAAGTCTTAAACTCACTCATTTAAAGTTAAAAGACATATGAAAAAGCATCCCCTTAGTGAGTTCTTGATTTAAGATGTAGAGACTCAAAAATTAGTGCCAGCAAAGAGAAAATCAAATGCTCTTGAGTCTCAAAGTGAATAGCAGGAAAAACTCAAGAAGCAGAAACGATTGAAACAATGAATCAACCTGCAGGAAATACCTATTTATAATGTTTCTAAGAGAGAGCTATGTATATTCCTGCATTGAATACTGTTGATCTTAGCAGTTGCATTGAAAATTATTTGAATATAAGAGTGCCTTACAAAGAAAAGCTCATAGTGGTTGATGAGTATGCATTTAAGGTTTACACTTTCAGCTATCTTATAAAGAATGAGCAGTACCAGAATGAATTTGCTAACGAATATATGGTTCTAAGAGAGGCATATAGAAGAGACTGCAAGAATTTACTAAAGTTAAGTGGTGTTATTTTAGGCTTTGGTTTCATAACATTTAGACTAAAGAAATTTAAAATTACTCTTGAGACTATCTATATCACAACAGATACCCAAATGATTTGAATAATATTCTATCAGATATGATTAAGGGTGTCAAAGAGTTGCAAAAACTTGGATATGTTCATAGATATTTGAAGCCTGAAAATGCTATGTTGAACCTATGCCCTTTAGAAGTAGTTGTCATCGATTTCAATAGAGCATTACGGTAAGAAAATATAACCTTAGCTAAGGTTCTTGGTACCCCTGGATACTTTCCAATCAGAGAGAAGTGGACCAATGGTTCAGTATAGTGGGATGTATGGACAGTTGCTGCTATTATATTAGAGAGCGATATGGAAAGTATGTCTTACTTTGGCACAAAGCATGAAAAATAATCAATTTCCTTAGCTTAGAAAAATATAAAGCAGGAAGATGTAAGCAAAGAAATTAGAAATTTACTCGAGATGATAATAGTAAGAGCTCCTCACTATCCTAGATAAATATTAGACGAAATGCTTGAGCCACTATAGATAGCCAGATTCAAGAGATACAACAAAGACAAGCAAATTAAATTCGTTTGAGTTAGGCAAATAATAATAATTAAATTTACAATAAATTCACATAAAACCTGCGTTTTTCTCTACTAACCCCAATAAGATCCCAACTATACCCTACAAATCAAAGCACTTATAAACCTCACTAAGGGGTTTTGGGGTTTTAATTGATCTCTATACATAAAATCAAGGATAAACTGTTAGAAAATTAATGGATCATGATTTATCGCCAGTATCATTAGAATTAAGTCCATTAAATAACCAGCAATAAAGCTAATAATTACTAGCATCTACAATTTCTCTATAAAATGACTAGGCCAATTGCTTTTGTGATTATAAAGCATAATATTTTATTTGATATACAAGTAAGTTATTTGATCTATAATATTTAAATTAATTTGAATTCTTTGATTCTAACTAGCAATCTCAAATATTAATAATAGATGACAACATATTTAATATTATAACTTTGTAAGCCATTATTGAGATGCAATTTAAATTGAAAGTAGATAAGGCAACAAATGGACTAGAAGGAATTGATAAAATTATGCAGAGATATGAACAAGAAAAAAAAGTTAATTAAACAAGAAGAAAATACAGTATAAATTAACAAAACAGTCATAATTTTTAAGATTTTCAAAATATTAGTCACGAGAAATTATATTATGTTATTGCTTAAATAATATAAATTTTAAATTACTATTTATATATTTATTTAAGATGGTAATAAGAATTATTAATAATAAACATTTGGGAGCGATATTTCCTGCCAGAATATTAGAATTTCAAATTTTTTTATCAAAAATTAAAGAAGAGTTATATATATAACTACAATTCCCTTCTCCTTTATTAAGTAACTTTTATAAAATATAACTTTCAAAGTTTACAACTCTCCTTGTCTAATTAATTAAGATATGAGAGTTAATGATTCTTTAAATAATGTAACTCGTTCATAGATAAGTTATAAGGATTTATAAAATTATTAGAAATTTAAAATTTTATTATAAATGGGGGAAACTTTCTAAGGGGCTGGAAGCTATTTTTTGGGTAGGAGAGAATCTATTTGAGCAGGACTCTGCTTTTTTAGGGACAGGAAAACTTCCCCCTTAGTGCATTTATTAATTTTGGCACGGATCTTCCCTCCCAAACTTTTAATTTTTATATATTTTATTTAAATTTTATCAAATTAACCTATAAGATAAATTAAATAGTGCTGCCAAAAATTAAGCTACAATTAATTTGTAAATCCTTCTATATAATTTGCAATTAAAATTTATAAGCTTTTTGAATAAATATAAAAATAAAGATTTTTAAAGAACTTATATTTTAGCAATAATTTCACATATTAATATGATTCCTATAATGTTTTATATTATTTTTGATAAAGTCAAATCTATTACATTTTTAAAATTATATATATATATGAAATTCTACAATAGCTACAAAATAATATTTATGGACTGCAACATGCCTATTATTTAAAATATTTATATTATGGATGGATTTGAAGCAACAAAAGCTATTAGAAAGTTATAGTTTATTGATCAACAACAAACATAAATAATTGCGTTGACTGCAAATACAAACATTTATTTTAAATTAACATATATTTTTATTTTATTAACTTTATTCTCAATTTCAAATTAATGACAAATTATTAATGCTGAAATATAAGCTTTTTAGCTTTTAGAAATTTATTATATTTTTTAGTTAGAGGTTTATTTCTAAAGTCGAATATTTCAAAAAATATATTGAGGTAGGTTTATGTGAATAATTCGCGTTTAATAGAAACAAATTTAACAAAATATTAGAAGGAGTCTAGGTATTATTTAAACCACAAATAAATTAGCTTATTTTATAAATGTGATTATGATTTAGAGATGATTATTATTATTCATATTTTCACTAATTTTTGTCAATTTTAGAGTTTTTAAACTTTAATATTTTTATTACCAATAAATTACCATTAATCTTCATGCTTTATTATGTTAAAGATATGAAAAAATTCAGAAATATTTAAGACAGAAGGATAAATTTTAATTATTATTTCTTATAAAATATGAAGGGGCATGTTAGTAGGGCTATAAACGACCAAGCCTTCTCTTAAGATATCTTGCTCTATATTTAAAATATACACAATGAGTAAAAATTGTTTTAATTACCAAGAATTAAAGAATAATCAAGTTTTTCTCTATAGTATTTATTAATATATTACTAATTAAATAATTAAAATCGCACTCCAACCCAAACGATCAAAAATTTGAGTTAGAGTGCGGAATAAATTAGAAAATAAATTTAAATATATGATCACTTTTAAAAATAACATTTCGTTTATTACAAACGTCATTAGGTTTTAATTAATAAATTTTAAATCATAAATAAAATAATATATTTAACTTTTCAATTGATAAGTTTTGAAAATTGACTATATAATCTAATTTAAATATTGTAATATGTAATATATTTATTTATTAATTAAAACCTAATGACGTTTGTAATAAACGAAATGTTATTTTTAAAAGTGATCATATATTTAAATTTATTTTCTAATTTATTCCGCACTCTAACTCAAATTTATGATCGTTTGGGTTGGAGTGCTATTTTAATTATTTAATTAGTAATATATTAATAAATACTATAGAGAAAAACTTGATTATTCTTTAATTCTTGGTAATTAAAACAATTTTTACTCAATAGCAGAGTGCATTGTCGAAAATACTCTGCGGTTATTAAAGTTCTCTTATAATTATTTGATTTTGACAGCGAGAGTACTTTAAATACTTTTGTGACAGCCCATTGAAAAAGATTGATTATAGTTTAATTAAAGGATAAATTGATTTTGTCTTACTTAACTTACGAATGAAGTTAATACACTAAGTTTTTATTTAATTAAATTTAACTAATGATTATATTTTTCACTTATATTGCTCATACTTACACTAAAAAAACGATAAGTTTTTTGGGAGATGATTTTGTCTTCACCGAACCCTCCCTCAACAGTCGACACTTGAATCCTGCAATTTCATATTTATTGGCTCGCAATACTAGGGGCTCTGCTCCATTTGACCTCGTTTAGGGCTGCATTCCTGAGACCATGCTATATAGTAAATAATATTCGGCTTTCATATATAAAAACATCTTACGAGCAATTAGGACATACATGAGTAATTGATAATAGAACCCGATTATTATAATTATTATTATTATTATTATTATTATTAAACAAACGATTCAATTAAGATTTAGTGCTTGGAGGCAGGTATGGATGACTTTTTAACTAAGCCTGTTAGTGCTGCAACAATTAAAGATATATTGTAAAAGCATAAACTATTAACATGACATTTAAGTCCCTTTATTTTATTTTTCATCATATTATAATTGATAGATTTTTTAAATCATTAATAAACGTTATTCCTCATTTTAAATTGTTAATTGATGATACATTGAGAATATTATTTTACAATTAAATATTAAACCTTAATAGATAGATAGATAGATAATTTATTAGGAAATTAATATTAAGGGGAAATAATACTGAAGGGAAGTCTCCCTCCCGACCTCCCCTCCGGAAGCATCAGGTGTGGTCACCACCAAACTCGACCGTAGTCCAAACACGTGTCCTTTCTTCCATGTAGCCACTCCGGATTTCCAAGCCGGGTCATGTGCTGCCATTTAACGTCATACCAGCTCCGTACGAGTATCCCGTGCTTTTTACCAGGTACAGACACTACAGAACCCTGGGATATTCCGTGCTTTTTACCAGGTACAAATATCAGCGAACCCTGGGTTTCGAACCCCCTACCCTGTCAGAATTGGTCAGGTGACCAACCGTCTGGACAGTAGGTCCGATACTATTAAACCTTAATATTAAATTTGAATATTCATTTTAAATTTGGCAATTCAATAGTTTTTATTTTTGAATAAATTAATATTAATTTTTATAAATTGGTGATTTAAATTAAATTATTTTTATATTGTTAATGTAAATAAATAAATAAATGTGAAATATTGGTTGACTTTGGATCAGAACTTGCTATTTATTTAATTCTTATTATATTTTCAATTTTCATGGAAAATATTTATAAAGATCTAATATAACAAAATCCTAGTTTTACATTAGGAAAATATTCAAAAGCTTTTTTATTTTTGAAAAAATCTTTTTATAATATTATTTTATATACTTTATATAATCTTAAATAACAAGTTAAGTTTTAAATATTTTGCTTTGGAATTAAAACTCAAGAAATATATCTCAATCTAAATTAACCTTTATCATTTTGAAACAAATTGATGAGATATTTGGCTTAATATTGCTAGAGCTTATATATTGATGGGTTATATATGGAAAAAATATCTGTTAAATTCATTCATTTACATGCCAAGGCACAACATAAAGTCTTAAAGCTAAGCCTGACTAGAATAATTAGTAAAAAAAGATCCAATTTCAAAAAAGAAAAAGTAATTTTGATAAATATTTCATAAGTAACTATACCTTAAAATTTTGTTAATATGCAAACTTATTAACTAGGAAACTTAAAAAAGACATCCATTTAAAAATTTGAATATTTCTTATTCATTGAAATTTGAAATTTATCTATATTTATACAAAACTTTAAAATTTAAACGATAAATGAAAAATTAAATGATTATTACATAAATATCTATAATTTTAACATCTTTGTCAACAATCCTAAAGCAATATTCCTAACTTAGCTTTAAAAATTAGTTTTTGATCACGAATTGATTTATAACTATAAAAACATGGAAAATATTAATCTAAATAATAAACATCAGTATTTTTAGGTATTTTTATGACTGTTTATTAATTCTTTGAATTATATTAATGTCATCAAATTTATACTTCATAGAAAAATGCACGAGACATTATTTACTAAAAACATGAACCCCAAAAATTTCTAAGAATGTGAACATGAAAACCTAATTGCTTTTATTTTGGCAATACTTTAGTTAGAGATGAAGTTGAAAATTCTGAAACAATTCTGTGTTTGTAATATTATAATATAATAATTCAACGATTAAATGATTTATTTAAATTATAAACTCAACATCATTATTCTTAAACTTAAAATTAATATTGAATATATTATGCCTATTATTCCAATATTGAATATTAAAAATTTTTTCTAATTTGATTTATTACATATCAAAAATGGCTAACGTTAACTATATTAGTTTGAAATTTAGACATGCTTATTTTCTTTGTAATTTTCTACTTTTTTGAGAATTTTTGTGTTTAATATATGATATTGCTTCATTTGATTCATACTTATATCGATTAGGTAATTCATAAGTATCTCCTAAATTACAATAATTATATTTAATTTCCCACAATTTCTTTAAATAACTTACCTGCCACTATTTTGGTGCTGCTGTAGTCCTAGTTTAAAGTTGAAATTCTGAATCAATTCTGTGTCTGTAATATTATATGAAACCTTTTAAGAAAGAAATTTTTCAAATAGGAGACTATGTCTATTAATTTTTAGTTAAAAATAATTATATCCCCAAATTTTGAAATTTTCTAGTTTGAAATAATTTTTAGAATTTAATATTAGTTAGATTTTATATAATTATTAATTCAATGATTATAGATACTTATAATATCTTTATAAATATTATGAATTTTTAATGATATTTTCTATTAAAATAATTATTTTTATTGTTATTAACTTTTCTTTTAAGTAAAATTTGAAAGGTAGTTCGTTAGATTAAATAAAGTCTAAATTAGTTTGGATGTAAATCAATCGATCAATCTTATGATTGAATACTATATTCCAATATATTGCAGAAATACATTTTGAATTTGAAAAAAATAATTGAAAATTTATTTATAATAATTCAAATTTTGGCAGTTAAAGTTAGCCGATTTAAACGATCTTGGGCTCATTCGATAGAGAATTCAAAATTAGCTAGACTTTATTTTTGGCGGTACTATTTATTACATTCCTTGAGCAGGATAACTTAACTTGAATTTATCAACACTAAATTCTAAAAATAAACCCTCAAATCAAAGTTTATTTTATCTTGCTCCAGGGATGTGATAAATAGAACACCATATAATAAAGTCCAGCTAATTTTAAATTCTCTAAGGAACGAGCCTTAGATCGTCTAATTTTACCAACTTTAACTGCCACGATTATTTATAATTAATTAAATTATAATAATTTTTCTAAATTCAAATGTATTTCTGCAATAATAATTTAATGATGTATGTTTTAAATAATAATAGTAAGCTTCTGATTGAAATTAAATTATAACTTTAACTTTGCCATAACATTATAATATTTTAAACGAAACAATTTTTAGTTTATATATATTTATTTTATTGTATATATTAAAACCAATGTAAATATTTAATGTAGCTAAATAATAATTAGATAATTATTTTATTTTTATAGATAAATTTTTCATAGTTTATAAGTTTCCTTATTCAATTTTCTCACTAAAAATATCATTAATTAAATAAATATAAAAATTCTTTATCCAATTAACATTAAAAAAGAGTAATAAAATTATAAAAATTTGTATTAATATTATCAAACAAGAACCAATAATGAATAACATGTTATCACTTAAACTCTCTGATAAAGTTCAGAGACATCAGTTTATTAATAAAATAATAAATAATTAATATAATGTTTATACTTGATATAAGATACAGACAAATTATCATCATAAGTTTACTAATACTATTATATTAATTATTTATTTTTATATTAGTGGGTAATAAAGTAAAAATTAATATTTTAAATAATTTTGAATAACTTTATTGCTTTTATGAAAGCATAATTATAATTATAGGTTGAATTTATTATTAGGAACTGCTTAATAAATCTAAATATTTTAAGGTCATAAAAGTTGATAAATTATTTTTTCATCATTTATTAAATATAAGTTATTTTAAATCTTTAATCTAGATAGACAGTTTAAATATATTTATTTCTATATATAATCAATTTTCTACTTTTTATTAATGAAATTTATAAAAGTTTTCTTAATAAATTTATATTTACTATTTCACAATTCATTAAGATTTAATTAATAAATTATACAATTTTAAATACTTGCTTATATATTTATATTGAAAATATTTAGTTTATATAATAGCAATCAGAGTGCTGAATTTGCTGGGTATAATCATAGCCAATGTAATAAACTAGCGGGATTTCAAGACGGCAAACTGGGTCATTATTGGAGTGTTTCTGGGTTATCATGTGCTGCTAATTTTGCTTAATATCAAATTCAAATACTATTTTAGCTACTTTCACGGACCCCTGCTTATTTTAAGTTTCATTTTAAACTGTGTAAGCAACTATATATAACCTCTTTCTTTATAAATTAATTATATTGTCGAAACTTTAATAAATTTGCAAATTTCTGATGTGAATATAATTGGAAATGCAGTAAATTACTCGTTCTTTTTGTTTTGTGGGCTTTTGTTGAATACTTAATGGATACTGACTACTATATCGATTATTGCTAAATAAATTTGACATTTTATCATGAATCTTTTTGCAATTTAATAGAATTATTAGTTCTGATTATTTAATTTAGAGTTAATTAAATATCTAATATTTTTTATATTAATTGTAGAATATCATAAACTTGATTTGTGCTTTGGTATACTTAGTGTTGTACTATAAAATTGCAGATGCGGGAATATTGACATAATACTTTTTTACAACAGAATATAAAACCCCATAGATCAATTAAGAAAGGAAGATTGATGTTAAGAACTATTAAATTAAAAAATTAACTATTATTGGCTGAAATTAAATATAAATAGGCTAAATCAAATTTACACACCTTGATTGGATTATTATATAAGGACAATTAATCGAGCCAATAGTTTCAATAATTAGTCCAGACCTTGTAGTTAAACGCCAATAATAATTAATTCTAAATTTAATTGTCCTCAACCCCATTCTTCCTGTCTCAATTGATCTATGGGGTTTATATAATTTATTGTTTAATTTTAGCATTCTTTTATTTTTAATTAATTTTAAGTCTTTTAACAGCTTTGATAGTCTTCGCGGTTTACCATTCTATATTATATTAAAATATAAATTTTAATATAATATTCAAAATAATTGATTAAGAGAGATTAATGAAAGAAAACTTTGTTTCTCTTAGGTATAACGAACGCCTAAATCAGGATCTAAAAAATTTATTACTAAACTTTCCAAAACCAATTCTCCTATTAGATTAAGAAAAAAAAGAAGTAGTTCTGGCGAATAAATAACTATACTAATTTAAATTTCATTAAATTTAAATCTTTCAAAAACTATAAATACTAGCTTTTATATGTTACAATATTTTTTATAGTACTTACTGCTATTATCATATCTCAATAAAAATTAAAATAAATTAAAGCTTAAGATAAAATCGTTTATAAATATGTATTTATTTTAAGCAGTAATTAAATATTATATACAGACTACTCTCTATTGAAGAAGGATAAGACTTGAAATCAATAATAAACCTATACTCTCATTACTATATATGAATTTTAATTATTTTTATGAGTAAAATTAACATTTATAATTCTCTAAAATGAAAATTTTATATATAAAAACATTCTGATTCTTGTAAAATTTTCCAATAATGAATGGAATATGTAGCATTACTAATTATTATAAAATCTGTCGAACTCTTAAATATTAGAAATTATTAATAGTATTAAATACTTGAATATATCCTGGATTATGAAAAATGCTAATTTTTATAATTAATTTTAAGTGATTATGAAGATTCATACTCAAAAAGTATGTATAAAAATAGAAATCTAGTGAATTAAATGATTATTCAAATTTAATGAGTTTATTTTATGATTTTTTAACAAATTTCTCAGTTAATTATATTCAAATTTCAAAAAGAATGAGTAAATTTAAGTTAAATATTATTGTTAAGGAATAATCTTAATTTTTCTTTTAATATTAGCTTGCTTAAATGCCTTATAAATATCGTTTATATAAGCTTAAAGTCCATAATTAAATTTTTTTATTTGATTGATTTAGATACAACACAACATTATTAAACATAGAAAACAAAACTTTTATACTTATCCTAGATGAAGTACGCCAATGAATAAATCAAGAAGGTGGCCTTGTTTGGTCTAATCTCCAAAGGTAAGTTAGATATTTACTTTAATTAGACCATATTTGAGTTGCTAGACTGAAAGATTTAATAACGGCAAGAGTAGCATTTAAGGTTCCAATACCATTATTAATATAGTGATTTTAAAAAGTCCAATGATCATTTATTTGTTATATAGCCTTTGCTGAGGTGGATTAAACAAGTCATTTTAAAACTTCTTGTTAAGCTCCCATCAATTTACCTGGTGGTTTGCTTGAAAAAAATGCATGATTTCATTGTTGATTCGTGTCAAATGCTATTTTAGATAGATTAATATTTACAACAAAATAGTAGGAGTTTTTTTCTCAAAATTTTGAGTTTAATGATTCGATTCATTTCAATAATATTAATAATATGAAATTTTTTAAGTTCCTTTAATTATGGTGAATGTTTATGTGATACAATAAATAAATATTCTTTAAATAAAATAAAACTAAAGGTAAATAATTTATTTCTTATAGATTTAAATATACATATGAGAAAAGACCATATTTTTTTCTAAAATTTATTAATATATAATACCTTTTAGATTTTTTATAATTTTTTCACAATTTTCATTATCTATTATTATAATCAAACTTTATCAGATAATCGATTGCTACTTTGAATTCTTTTTTTATTCTTAATTCTTTAAAATAAAGAATAATAATTAATTAGAGATATATCTATTAGTCTTTAAATTTAGCTGATATCTATAATGAGAGTATATTTATGAAATCATATAAGTAGTTAGTAAATATTATAAAATGCTTTATATAAACTAGTGATTACCTTTTTCGAATAATTTATAACATTAAATTTATCAAATTTAATCTAGAAATAAGCGAGAGTTAATAAAATTAAATTTAATTATTAGGGAACTTTTTTCTCAAAAGATTTAAATTAATTTTTTATTATAGAAAGATAAAATATAAATTAAATGTAATTAATAACCATTTATAGATTAATTTAAAAAAATTACATAAATTTATATAAAAAGGTACTTTATCAATAAACATGCCAAATTTTATATAAATATAGGAGAAATTTAGAAATAGTATTAAACTTTATTGAATCTAAATGATTCTTCTAATTATCACGATGTTGGAAATATCATATGTAGAGATATGAATATTTTTATACTGATTTATATTTAAGAAATTTACAAAATATTCATTATGAGGCACCATAAATGAGGAGGGGAGAGAAACATACTAATTTAGAAACCTGTTCAGATAAATAAATTTAATTTAAGCAATTATTGCTCAAAATTAATAAAGAAAATCATAAAAAAGCAAATGCCTATTAAATTAAATGATAAAATTTGTAATAAATGTTACAACTAAAGAACGAAATAACATTCCAGCTCGTCAAAATGTGCAATATATCATAATTAAATTTTAAGACCTTTTAATCTAAGAAAGGATTTCACAGAGATTTTTAGAACCTTATAATTATATAGAGGGACTAGGGGATAGTGATTAAGATTAAGATAATGAATTACACAATTGTCATTAAGAAAATACGGCTCTGGGGAAGCATCCTCCCCCCCTAATGTATACTTTTTATTTTGTAGTCTGATAGAGTTTTTGACGCTGAGTAATAGTAGCTAATAAACTTGGGGTGTGCGAGCAATAGTTTTTGAGCTATGACCTCTTATAAGTCAAAAAATTATATATAAAATCATCATAAAATTGACAAAAATTTTCAATTTTTCTTCAAATTTTTAATTTTCATAAAATTATCGATTTAAGTGAAAAATAAGAAATTTAACAAATTATATAAATCTTATTTAATTATTAACAATAAAATTAAAAAATAAAATTATTCTCTCTTATTAAAAAAATGCAAAAACAATTATTTTCAATTTTATTGTTAATAATTAAATAAGATTTATATAATTTGTTAAATTTCTTATTTTTCACTTAAATCGATAATTTTATGAAAATTAAAAATTTGAAGAAAAATTGAAAATTTTTGTCAATTTTATGATGATTTTATATATAATTTTTTGACTTATAAGAGGTCATAGCTAAAAAACTATTGCTCGCACACCCCAAGTTTATTAGCTACTATTACTCAGCGTCAAAAACTCTATCAGACTACAAAATAAAAAGTATACATTAGGGGGGGGGAGGATGCTTCCCCATAGCCGAAAATACTTTAAATAATATTCTTAAAATTTAAATATTTTATGTGTGTGGTTGATTTATTTCTAAAAAAGCCTTTTTAAATAATTAAATAAATTTACTGAAATAATAATTTCTATTATTTTGATTGTAGATATTTCAATTTATATAGACAATTAAATAAATTTTATATAAAATAATAAAACAATGTTATCAAATTTTATCACCATAATAGCGAATCAGAATTGAATGAGCAAAAATTTAATCTTTATGAAACAATTAAAAATTAAGAGCCTAATTTTACTTGCTATTGCATTAAGACTACTACAAACTTTGAGAATGATATTCCATATCAAAATTAGTCAAATATCAATGATGAAAATGAAAATGATAAATTGATTGGAAAAATTAATGAATATCAGGTTTTAACCCCAATAAATTGTTTGATAAAAACTTTAAAATCGTAAATATTAATGTCTAAAATTATGTTTATATAATTAGCTAAAATAGCATAATTATAGGTGAATAATTTAATTTAATCAAGATTACTCATGTTTGAATTTAATATTAAAATAAATATATATTTTTGAGGTACTCTACCACAGATTTTTATTTATAAACCTGTTTTGCGGTAGAGTACCTTAATTATATTAATTAAATCAAATAAATAAATTAAAATAAAGCATTACTTTTTACAGAAAATGCATTAAAAAATAAATAAATATTTTTATAATATAAATATAGAAACTTGCTACTAATAACAGTATCTTTATATAAAATTGTTTAATTTTAATAAATAAAAAATTAACTTTTTTTTTGCAGTATAAATTACATTTAAATCAAATGCATTTTCTGTAAAAAATAATGCTTTATTTTAATTTATTTATTTGATTTAATTAATATAATTAAGGTACTCTACCGCAAAACAGGTTTATAAATAAAAATCTGTGGTAGAGTACCTAAAAATATATATTTATTTTAATATTAAATTCAAACATGAGTAATCTTGATTAAATTAAATTATTCACCTATAATTATGCTATTTTAGCTAAATATATGTAATTCCTGCAAAAATTTGTGAATTAATTTTAAAACAGTTAATGTTTTATACTAAATAGATTAAATACTTTATTTTCTATAAAAAAATAGCATAATTGTTTTATCATATTAAAGAAATACCGTTAAACAACAATACTTGCATCATTTTTACAATTTTTTGGTTTCATTTTCGAATTCTTTAAGCAACCATATTATAATAAATTTTATGAGTCAAAATTATGTCTAATTGTGTATAGTAGGAACATAATTATGTCTTAAAAATTTAAAGCACATTAATGAGATAATCAAAACCAAACTAAGATAACTTTAAAGGGATAAATATAATAATTAATTCAGAAGAAATAATGGAGTTTGGGATTATCTTTAAAAATATAATATAATTTAATTTTATATGATTAATTGCATGAATTATATAAATCAGAACATGATTCTAGAAGGTGATAAACTATTAAACCTCAGTATTGACTACTATTAAAGTATCATATTAAGTTTTATTATTTCATAGATTAATGGAAACTAACTTAAATATCTATAATAATGTCAACAGAATTCTCCTCAGAAGTTTTCTGAGATAGTAAACATAAAATAGCAAAATATGCATTTTCAAAAAAAAGATTTGCAATTAATATTGTTTCATCGAATCACTGGATTTGTTAAGTATGAAAAGCTCTAAATGGAAAATAATTTCTATGAGATGATTACAGCCACGGTTTCACATGACATGAGGACACCTATTAATCATTAAAGTAAAAAATTATTAAAATTTTAATATTAACTTTGTTCAGAAGTAATTAATACATCACTTTTATTATTGATCTATTTATATATTATTGAAATTTATAATGCCATTAAAAACCTAAAAACACCTTAATTAAAAGTTCTTGTGATATTTATTTTAGAATCCTTATTAAGTAATGTAGTAATTTTTTTAGTTTACAAAATTAAAATATAGTGTTTATTTATTAAGAGAAAAATTTAGTTTTATTGCTTAAACTGAGATATGGTGCTTATATTAAATTAAAGAAAGTCCAACCAGTAATGAATTATGCTATTGCAAAAATATTTTACTTAAAAATTATCTTAATAGCTAATAATATGCCAGCATATGATAAATTACAGAGAAAACTTTTACGTTAATTTTATTAGAAATTATAGAAAATACCATCATGTTTTCAATGAACTTTCACACATGCTCGTATCCTAAAACGCTATAAATAGTAGAAAGTTCTATTGTAAAATAATATAATAGAAATTCTTCTTCCAATTTATCAATTCAATTTTTGTTTAGTAAATTCTAATCTTCTATTAAATGGTGCTAAGAATAAATCTTCTAAAATGAAAAATATTAATCTGAATGGAGCCAAAAATCTTCAATAATATTGTATCTATGAAATTTTATAAATTATCAAAGAAAGTTATATTGAAATTTAAATAATAAGTAAGGTGAAATATGTGTGAATTGCTTAAGAAAAGGGAAATTAAAAATCTAGAGATTATAATTAATTCTAGAAATATTAAATACCAATCATGATTATTTATAAAATATATTCACATTAATACATTGGGCCAGTAGGATTTTTAAATAAAATGTTTCTACCCTATTTTTTCTATCTATGACTGATTAGTGTGGAACTCCTGAATATCTAGCTCCAGAAATTTTGTACCTTTAGTACCCGAATTCTCAAACGACTGAATAAGATTTCATCAATACGTGCTTTTTGAATTTTTTTCCAACTATCTTCACATATTTTAATGCAAGTATAATTTTATCGTCCTTGTCGCTCGCTTTAAATATATGTTATAAATAATAATCAAGGTGAAATATATAAATAATTTAATTAAAACTTTGATTTTTGGACTTCGAAAACATTATGATATATAAGATACTTAGAAAATATTGTATGAAATTACTATTAAAAAATATAACTTACACAGTAAATAAATTGTATTTAATTATAGCAAACTAGCAAATAGTAATTATATAATAATCAGACAAAAACCCTTAATTTTGCTGATAGTGTTGATAATATTATACATATTGTTCACTAAAACATTTAGTTATATATTTCTGTTTTTTTTATTACAGGACTTATAGATGCTCTGAATCAATTGACTAAAGATGCTGAATAAAAGAAAATAATCAAAGTTATAAAGAACTCATCCAAAATTTTATCTTTCTTACTTAATTAAATTTACAATTTTAATTTAATTAATTTTATTAGTACCATTAAACACTTCATTTTAATTTTATATTTATTCTTAGTGAATGATATTCTAGACTTTTTCTAGCTTAAAAATGGCAAATTCAAATCCCGACTTTATAAAACTGATGTTAAGGCAGCAGTACAAGAAATATTAGATAAACTTGGGTTTTTTTATTTAATTTACATATATTTATCATCATTCCATTTGTCCAATATTGCATATTATATAATAAATTTAAATGCTAAAAGTTTATAAGTTTTTAACTAATGATCATTTATTAATTTATTTTAAATAAATTCTCACAAATATAAGTTTATGTTTGAATTGGTATCATTTGAGAAGAAAATTGAAATGCGAGCTGAATTTACTGATAACATACCAACTCCATTATTTATTGATAAGCAGCGAATGCAATAAGTCCTGATTAATCTGCTATCAAATTCACTTAAATTTACAATATAAGGACATATTACAATCAAAGTTTCCTATGATGCTGCAGAATTTTTTAATAATATGTTGAACATATAAATTTAAGGGTTTTCAGAGAAAAATATTAATTTTATTACTATACTTTTAAGTATTTTTTAAAAGCAACAGAACATAAAATTATAATGAAGGTAGCAGACACAGGAGTAGGAGTAAAATCAGAAGACTAAGTTAAACTATTTAAGTTATTCGGAAAATTAAAGCGAATTAAGCTATTTGAGAGAAAGTTTGAATAATTAATCAAAATTGTATATAGATTTAATGTATAGATGAAGCACGATAAAGTCTTAATAAGTTCAGAATCTAGTGATCTTTTACCATCAGGTTCTACTGAGACTATCTACACATCTTAGAGATCGGTGCTAGTTTGGAACCTCATCCTTCATACATCAATAGTAGCTCATCATATAGTTGAATAGTTGTAATCTCGATCACATCTCCATTTAAGACTGCCAATCAGTAGATCCTTTGAGAGGCCAAACCTCCATTTTTACTCTTTGATTTTTAATAATTTTGATTAGTTTTATTAATTTAATTAGGCTGAGCTTTAATTAAACACATTTAATAAAAAATTAAATCAGACATCTTTAATAAAATTTCTCTATAGATTAAAACGATTAACATGATTATTATTTTAAACGCATTAAAACTTGAAAAGTTTTAATCAGCCTAATTAATTTAATAAAACTAATCAAAATTATTAAAAATCAAAGAGTAAAAATGGAGGTTTGGCCTCTCAAAGGATCTACTGATTGGCAGTCTTAAATGGAGATGTGATCGAGATTACAACTATTCAACGATATGATGAGCTACTTTTGATGTATGAAGGATGAGGTTCCAAACTAGCACCGATCTCTAAGATGTGTCGACAGTCTCAGTAGAACCTGATGGTAAAAGATCACTATATTCTGAACTTATTAAGACTTTATCGTGCTTCATCTATACATTAAATCTATATACAATTTTGATTAATTATTCAAACTTTCTCTCAAATAGCTTAATTCGCTTTAGATCAAACTTAATCTCTGAACACCAAGGGTATAGGGCTTGGACTAAACATCTGTAAGAAAGTTGTGGAAGCATGCGGAGGCAAAATTCAATTAGAATTAAACCGATAGTTAAATCTTAAATTAGGTCTCTAAATCACTGGGTAGTCTTTATCTCATATGCCTTTAAAACAATTAATACTTGATTAAGATGGGTGATAAATGAAAAATGTATATGCTATCATCCAAACATAAGTTATTAGTCTTAAATATATCAAGTGTTTTATAATAATGAAAATTGAGATTTATTACAATTAAAGTTTTCATAATTTATTACTATTGTAATTTTTAAAAATTTTATAATATCATTTTTTAAAAAAAAACAGTTCTTATCCTAAAACTAGGTTGCATAAGTTTTTAATTGTGAATTAAATTAGAATCAGACTATGTGGATGGTGCAGCATTTTGTTTCTCAATGAAAGCATACTTATAACTAAGCCAGGTGAATATTCTAGATTTTGAAATAATAACTGATAGTGATATTAACTCCAGAAAGGCGTCACAATAGAACAATAAAACGGCTGAAGTTTAAGAGATTGTCTTTAAGAACAAATAAAAATAAGATAATTTAAAATTAAATAATACTAAAAAATTCTTATAAATATTGCTCCAATAAATTTAAAATTGGAATAACCAAAATAAATATATAATATTTGGGGGGGGGAAGTTTCCTGCCCCAAAATTTTATATGCACCCTATGGGGGAAGTTTCCTGCCGCCAAAAAGGTAGTTTCCTGCCCCATATATAAAATTATCTAATTTTTATAATTTTCAAAGAATCTTTATCACCTATTATGATGTAGTTTTTTTAAAAAATTTGGCTTCAAATATCATATCTACCTTTATAATCAAATTAAAATTTAATGAAAATTACATTAATTAATTAAAAAAAACACTTATTTTAGCCTTGTCAGTAATATATAATTTGATAAAGAATAATTATGTACCTTGAAAATTATATAATAATAAATGTTGTATTGTACATGGTTATGGTTATTGAAATTGAAATTTTTTGTTTCCATTAAATTTATTGCAAAAAACATAAAATTTAATGTTGGGGGCAGGAAACTACCTTTTGGGGCAGGAAACTGTCTGGGGGCAGGAAACTTCCCCCCCCCCCTAATATTTGATTGCTGAAATCTTAACTATTTGATAAAAATATTTTTAATTTTTGAAAATTTATTGCAATTTAATTAAAAATATATATTGGAAAATTATAATTTATAATTAATGGCTCATAAGAGAGCTCTAAATTAATTTAGTTGTTACTATTTCTAAATTTTTTGTATAATTTTTGTATTTATATCTCCAATATTATTTATATTTGCAATAATTATATTTATTTATTTTTAATAATCCAACACTCTATTAGTCATTCTAAATGTCAGATGAATCATTTACTAAACGGGTTGATTTTACTCCTTATACTACTAGAGAAACCTCATCTTTAAGATCGCAAAATGTATTATTTAACTATTCTAATTTTTATTTAAAATATAAAATTAATATGATTTTTAATAATACAGTCCTCTCATAGATTCACTTTCCTTTAATATTGTAGGAATACATTCGAAATTGGGAAATTATAATTAAATAAATCAAAATTAAATCAAATTAGTGGCAGTTAAAGTTGTCCAATTTAAACGATTTTGGGCTCATTCGATAGAGAATTAAAAATTAGCTGGACTTTGTTATTGGCGGTACTATTTTATCGCATCCCTGGAGCGAGATAACTTGACTTTAATTAAACACCTCTAAATTCATTAAATTATACCCTCACATTAAAGTGAAGTTATCTCGCTCCTGGGATCAGATAAAATAGTACCGCCAATAATAAAGTCCAGCTAATTTTGAATTCTCTATCGAATGAGCCCAAAATCATTTAAATTGGCCAACTTTAACTGCCACTAATTTGATTTAATTTTGATTTATTTAATTATAATTTCCCAATTTCGAATGTATTCCTACAATAGTTAAACTAATAGTTCTAATAAGAATTTAAACTCAAAAATCCTATTAAATATAAAGCATTATTGATATAATAGGGATTTTATTATTTAATTTAAGATTTTGTAGTCATTAAAATAGGAAAAAATATGAGTGTTTTAATTAAAGATTATATTTATTATTAGTTGCATTTTTTCTTGTATGTTTACATCTAAAGTTTTCATGAAAGATTGATATATATATCTGATAATCTTAGGCTATTTATTTTTGCAAATTTTAAGCGAAAATCTAACAATTTTGTTTTTGTTTACTATATTTGTTCAAGAAATACAGCAAGAGTTTATGCTAACTTTATCACTGCTAATTTACTGAAATTTTTTAATATTTCAATAAAAAGTGCAAGTAATCAAAGTTTTATACTTAAAAAAGTTAAACTTACTATTTGTAATTGTAAAATCATTAAAAATAATAATTCCATAAATTAATTGTTATAAATAACGAATTTTAAGAATCTATGCTAAACTAAAACTGCCTTTAAATAAATAAAAAATATTGTTAGTTTATTTATAATTAATACTTAAAATATATATTTTTAAAAAAATACTATAAAATTTATAATTTTATAGATTTTATTACATTTATTTGGACTTAGTTATTTATAACATTTTTTACAGTTTTATCTCTTATATAAATGTCATCTAAGTATAATTTAAGAAAATAAGAATATCAATTATTATTCTTTATCTATTTATTTAAATGTTTTATATAAATATCAAAATTCATTAATGAGTATGAATATCTTTATTCTTTTTTTACAAACTTAAGATATTTAAATATCTCTAGTTAAAATTAAATAAGATCAATTATTATTATACATTAATTAATGAATTATTCTTTCATTTTAAAGGTTTTATAGTTTTAAAATAACACGAGAATTTTCAATAATAAGACCTACCCATGATATTATCTCCATAGCCACCATCTTTGAGGTCATAGAGCTCCTAAACACAAGATTCTTAGCAATAATACATTTCAAGAAATTAGTAATTATAAAACCTTTGTCCTTGTGAGAGCAGGCCTTAGATTCTGATTATAGATGACAATGTATTCAATATAGTAATGCTATAGACTTTACTTGAGATGCAGTTTAATTAAAGAGTGGAAAAGGCTACAAATTTTAATATCATATAATAAGTATAATATGATAAATTTAAATATTAATAATTAATAAATGGACTGGAGGGAATTTAAAAGATCAAAGAGAGATAGAAACTTAATGAGACCTAGCCATGCATTTGTGATAATTTGAATGAAAACTATAAGATTGTATTTATGGATTGTAATATGCCTATAATTAAATAAATGTGATATTTATATAATCAACATTAAATAAAGTTTGGTAAATATTAGAATTAGACTAAATAATAAAATGATTTGATTATAACTAAAAATAATTAAGTTTAAAACACATTTATATATTTGGAAGGTACAAAAATTTAGATTAGATTAAATAAATATAGTTGAGGGATACTGAATTCAGCTACTTTTATGAAATTAGATATGAAAAATTTTTAATGAAAGTTATTAACAAACTTGGATAAATTATATGCTCAAGATTCAGTTAGAGTAGCAAATAACGATCACAACTTTCCTTTAAATGGAAAAGAGAATTAATTTTATTAAAACTCATTTATACTTATGCCTAATTGATAAAACAAAAACATTGTAAGAACTTTCTCAAAATTGAATTTTTATCTCTTATTGTAAAGTCGACCATTAAATTAGATTTTGTATGAAGATGTAATAAAGATATCAAACTAAAATCGGTATAAATGTGTAAGTCTTCTTTACTTAATATTATGAAGCTCTGTAAGAAGTTTATTTATTATTATAATTAGAAGATTAAAATTTATCTGAAATTTAATAAAAATATTTTTATTGAATGGATGGGTTTGAAGCTTCTAGAGCAATTAGAAAACTTCCAGGTATAGACTAGCATGAACTTGTTATAATAGCTCTTACAGCAAATGCAAATAAATCCTTCAAAGATAAGTGTTTTTAGGCTGGAATGGATGAATTTCAAACAAAACCAGTCACTTCTGACTAGTTAAAAAGTATGCTTATTCAAAGAGGCATATATGAAGAATATGAATGAAACTATTGATATTCCTCTATTATAAAAAATGTTTTTTTTTATCTTTGCAAGCTAAAAATTGAAACTTTAATTAAATTCTTGCTATATTATCTAAATCTTAGTAAATTTAATTTTAATATTTAAATAATTTCAAAGTGACTTATTAAAAATATCCATAAATTTAATTGAATTCAAAAGTATTTATCTATTATTGATCATTTAAAAATAGAGAGATTCTTACTTTTGTTATAAATGTAATTAATTTAGAATATAACAAAATATACTAAATAATTTGGTAGAATGAAATAATTTAATTCTAAAAGCAATATGCAAAGGAACTTGCATAATAATTATTAGTACAATGTATCACTAATATTTTAGATATAGCAACAAAACCTAGATATTTCAATGATTAATGAGTAATTTTTTTAATAATTTAAGTTTACAATTATTTCTTTAATTTAGAGTTACATAGTGTAATATTTAAATAAAATATTTAATTGCAAATATAATTAAGAGTATTTAATCTGTTTAAAAGTAAATAAAAAAAACTGTAAACTTGAAGAAAAAATTAAAAAAAAATTATTGTAGCTTCCAAGTATTTTTATAAAGAGTTAATTTAGTTGTAAAAACATGATATTTGCATACTTTTATTTAGAATAAAGCTTTAACTTTTTAAGCAGAAATTATTCGTAAAAATTTTATTTTAAATTCTCTAAGATTAGAATAAATTTTGAATGATATTTCATTCAAAAAGATTATTTCCTTCTCTAAAATAAAATAATTTATATTACTCTTAGAACTTGATAATACTATTGTTTAATTAATATAAAAATAATTATAAATTTTTATTATTTTTATTAAGATTCTACTAAGATTTTAAAAGATTAATTCGTCCTAAATTTTATAGAATCATATTAAAGACAATTTTCATCCAATATTTATTACATTATAATCAATTTCATATATTCAATCTAATACTTTAATTTATAAAAAAAAAAATTTTTTTCTCCAAATATATATTTATTATTTTAGTCAGAATTTCCTTTTTTCCATCTGAATTTCTAATACTCTTTAAAACCACGGTAATTATTGAGCAACCTTCTTTGGAAAATATATTTTATTTATTTTTTTTAAAGTAACTTCACAATTTTGTCTAAAATAAATGAATTTTCAATTTAATATCTTGCTGTGTCTTCCAATTAAAATAGCTGTTCTTTTTATTAAATAGTATCGGTTTATAATTATTATTATCAATAATTATAGCAATTTCTAAAAATTTATAAAATGTTGTTTTTTAATTAATATTATAATTATTTTTAATTTTTTATTATACTTGGAAATTTGACAACATAGACAGATATATAGAAGCAAAGTAAATAATCTGAAATGTAATAAATTCAATTTTGATTATTTTGAATAGACTATCATTCGTGATTCTTTAATAATTTTTATACCATTTTAATTGCAAACTACTTGATAATCAGTATTTTAAATTTTGAGACAGAATATTTCTCGAAAATAAGTCTTTTTGATAGACTCTATACTAAAATTAATATCATTAGAAATTAAACAAAACAAGTATGTTAAAAATTAATAAAGTTAAAATATCCCAATTTATATATTAAAAAATATGGATGATTTTAATCATTAAGCATGTTATTAATGTTTTTAAATATATTTATCCTGTTTAAAATATATAAGGAAATAAAAAATGCCTCATTGTTATTTCAAATCATAAAATTACAACTGTAAATAAGTTCTTCTAAATAATAGTTATTCATAAACTATCTAATTTATGATAATAAAATATAATAAGATAACGAGATAATTGATCTCTTTCTTATTTAAAATTATATCCTAAGATTGCAGTAGCAATTATTTGGCATATTTTCAAAGTTACTTTAGAGTCATTTAAAGTTCATCAGTGTTGTCATGTATCTTGGTTTATATCAACGGACAGCAATTCGGTGATTTTGATGTATGCGACAGTGTTTAAGAAATTGACAGTATTTCGTTGAACTTAGCTACATTTTTTTAATTTGGATATTAAAATTGATATTTGTATTTTTAGATTTATTTTAATATCCATTTATTATCATTATTATTAATGCTGTGCAAATTAATACTGGGGCTTATGCCAGCAAGATAGTTTCACAATTTGAAATTTTGACTTATCCATTAACTTTCTCCAAGAGGGAAAATAGGCATAAATTTAATTCGGTAACATTAAAAAATGATTATTTTTTTTTACTATAGTTGAAAAACTATTGATAACTATTTAGACTTTAAACCTATAAGTACAAAAATGCAAAAATATTTTAAATAAATGAAATTGAGGAATTAATATAATTTATATAGTTTTGAGGTGTAACAAAGCATGCATAATTCCTAAAAAATTTTAATTATATTTCTATTTTACAGAAATAGCTCCAATTTTATTGTATAATGAGTTAAAGTGGTCTGAATGAAAAATCTGAAGCAGATTTAACGAGTTAATTTTCAAGAGCACTGATTAAAATAAAAAGATTATTTTTCGATTATTTTGCATATAGAAGATAATGAACTACTAGAATATAAGGATCATAGTGCTATAGAGATAATATCCAGTCTTTTTATTCAAAAATGCTTGATTTAATATATAAAAAAACTTTAATAATAATTTGAAATACTTAATTTTACAGTTGCAAATCAGCTTAAATTACGAAATCTTACTTTATTTTTATAAATATAAACATGCCTTATTGTAGTATTTTCTTTTAAAATAAATCATTTTAATCAATAAATTAATTAAAAGTATTAAAATGAACAAAATTAACAAGATAACTCTTAAGCTCTCAGACAAAGAGCAAAGGCATTAGTTTATATAATTTAATTAATATAAATGTGTTTATTCTTGAAATAAGATACAGATAAATTGTCATTATTAGCACCATCATACTATTGTTTTTATTTAATTAAACATAAAAGTTTATTTTCATTTAACTAAACTTTGTATTTTAAATATTAATTAGGCAAATAAGCTTATATTTAATTTCAATTTTATATAATAATTTTTCGACTTTTCATATTTTTAATTTATAAATATTTTATTAAAAACTATCATTCAGGGTTCTGATCATTTTAGGTATAATAATAGCAAATGTATTACAAATATTGAATCAAGTTGGATATTATTATAAAATCTTGAATAATAACAAATAGCCTATTTATTGTTAAAATCAATAAATAAATTCAGTGTTTATTATAGTTTAGTTTGTCTAACACTTATTTATAAAAATTGAATTTGAATAATTTTTTACTTAATAGATATAGTAATATTGATTATTCTAATAAAAATTAGATATTACTTCAATTAATAAAAAAAATGTATTTTCTAAGGTAACAATGACTCTTCTACAAAAATATATAAATATTTGTCATTTGTAAAAACTTACTTATAATTCTTATATAAATTTTTAGTTTTGATATGATTTTATTAAGCGTACTTGTTTTTTTCTAAAATTATTCGTAATTACTAGGCTTGATGACATTTATTAATTTTATATTAAGTATTGTAGGCATTCACAGTTTTTTATCTATAAATGCTTATAATGAGCAGCAGTAAGGTTATGTGTATAAAAATAAAATCTAAGTTAGTATTTTATTCTCTTAATAATAATATATAAAAAGCAGTTTTTTCGGGTGTTAAAACAGTGAGTTGATGTGTCATTCCCAGTTTATTAATGTGGCATTAATGATCATAGAAAATAATTTTGATTTCATGAATTTTAATCTATATAGTCAACTAATTCGCATTTCAAGGCAAAAGAATAAGTTTTTTGCGATATTCAATGATTAAAAAATTCAAGATAATCAATTCGGAGTTATAGAAGAAAGAAAGGAAACTTAGTTTTTGAAAGAATAGTGAATTTCTCGAGATATATCAGTTTTTATCTTATTTGAAAAAAAAAACAAACAATAGCATATATATTTAATTTATAGTGCAATTTATTACATTTATTAAGGAGATTAATTGAGAAAATTTTTTTTATAGAAGTTACTATAATTAACACTAATTAAAGTGGTTAAGTATTTCGATCCTTCATTGCTTTTGTATAAATCATTAATATATAAAAGTAAGCTAATATACCAAATAAGTTGTAAACATTTAATTTTAACTAAGATTAATAAAATTTTCTAATTTAATGATTTATTTAGCAATTATAAAACAAACTAAATAAATACACTAAAAAACATGATAAGTATAACTAGTGTATAAAATTTATTTTAAATAATATCTTTAAAAATTATATTTTTTTATAATAATAAACTAAAGAGAGTTTAAAACTGCAAATTGGGTTATAACAGGAGTTCTTTTGGGATATCATGCGCTAGTGATATTTAAACCCCTAAACCCCTTCAATAGTTTTATTTATTTTTGGTCGATAAAAAATTATTTAGTTGTACTTTATTAAGGGGTTTATAGTTTCAATATTATTATTAAATTTCATTAGATTTGAAAATTAATAAAAATAATTATTTAAAAAAGTGGCATACAACTTTCTTAAAACCTAGATAAAATGTGACATTTTCTAGAGGGAATTTAAAATTAGCTAGATTTACTTTTAGAGGTACTATTTTATCTTATCCTTTGACCGAGATAAATCAATTCTATCTTGGCATTAAAGGGAATTAAACAAATCATCCGAAATTTAAGTTGATTTATTTCGGCACAGAGATAAGAAAAAATTGTACCACAAAAAAAATGTTCACCTAATTTTAAATACTATATTGAACAATTATCATATTGCCTTTGTTTCAAGAAAGTTATCTATCAATATTTAAATTAATAATTTAAGAATAATAATTAATTTTCAACTTAAATACTCCTTCAATAATATAGACTTTTAGAGGTTAAATGTTCTTTACAAATCTCTATGAAAGTAACCGAGTTTGTTGAGTTTTACTATTCCCTCAACTATCTGCTGTATTTTCTAGCCAATTTATCTCTGACATCTTTTGTCAGATAAGAACTCTCTGTAAGTCAATTTCAATTAGGGAAAGCAAAAATACTACGGTTTTATCCAAAAAAATGGCATAAAAAATGAATAAAAAGTTTGCACTGTTTAAATTTTGTTTATTAAGAAAGTAAAACTCATTAGCAAATTCCATTAAAAATTGCCATCAGCAAGAAGTGTATTTAAAGAATAAAATTATAAGCATAAGATTATCTGTAATATCAGAGATAAAATTCTTCTTTATTTTATCCTAGAGTTTAATTGCAAAAATACAATCTATTTCAATATTTTAAAGACAGAAATCTTTATTAACTCATTATTAGCATATTTTTATTGATATCAACTCTAAGAAAATTTGCTGAATTTGGATTAGGTAGAGATGTGAAGCTCAGGGAATTAGCGATGAACATGAAGAACATAACAACTCTATAAGGCAGAGAGAAATGAGCCAAGTATTTTAGAATCATATCATTAAGATGAAAGGCATATTGATTCTGCTAAAATCTTAAGGGGTTCCTAGGATTAGAAATTAAGATTTTATATTGAAATACAATGCTTATAGACAGTAAGGCCCTAAAATATTAGGAAAATTTTAAAGCAGCCTTGCAATAAACGTGTGATTTAGAATAGGCTAGAGTTTATAGCCATAATTGTAGCATTCATAACTCTATCAAACAATAAGTCTACACTTAATGTCATAACCGACCCCAGACCTAGGATATATTCACCTAAATTATTAATATTTAAACTATAAACCCTTGAATAAATATTATAACCCTACTAAGGTAAGCCAAAATAGACACTTTATCAATCAATAACATAATCAAAAAATTTAAATTTTTAATGGGTTTTAATTGATAAATATGAAGTCCAAATATCATTTTTCATATTTTCATGGTCCTCTGCTTATTTTAAGCTTTCTTCTTGTAATGGCTAACAACTATCTCTAGCCGATTTCTTTATTAAAAAAACTTCATTTTTATAAATTAATAGATATTAAATATGATATTATGCATATTTTTTAAATATATTATTTTATAGCAGATTTAGGAATTTACTTAATTTTATAAGTTCCTATTTATTACCATTAGATTTCATAAAAATATCATATATTTTATTTATAAAATATCAAAATAATTGTTTATGTTTTTTTTTATGAAATATCAACAATTTAAATAATTTAAATATTTTTTTTTATAAGTACTATAATAGATTGATTTAATGATTTTTTTAATTATCAAAATTTTTTTATAATCCCCATTTATCAAAATTAAAGTTAAATTTAATAATTTTTCTTATGTGGGAAACATTTCAAATGCTATAAGTTACCCTCTTTTTCTATTCTGTGGGCTATTACTAAATAATCATTGGATTATGACTTCTATAGCAATTATTTCTATAAATTCAATTTGTATAAATAAAGATTTTATAAAAATAGTTTATACATTAATTTTATGATATCATCAACTTAGTGTGTGTTTTATTATATATAGGGCTTCACTATCATGTTTATGATGTTGGAGCAATATCATAAATCGGTTTTACTACAATTAATTAATAAGAATTCCAAATATAATTATGTTTTGTGTAAATACTACATCTTTTGTGATTTTTGCAGTTTACCATTTTAAAGAATAAAAATAAAATCTGAAAAAAGTCAAGTACATTTTATTTTTAATTGATTCAGAGAGGCTCATGAAATTCAATTACTTATCTTTAAAATACAATAAAACCCCAAAAACCCCTGATGTTGTTAAATTGAGTTTTTGAATGATAAAAAGCTGTAATTAAAGATAAGGTTTTATTAATGTTTATGTAGGGGTTAAATTTTTAAATATTAGGAATTTAAGTGAATATAAAAAGCATGTTTTTTTATTTAAAAAAAATTCACACAAACATTAAGCTATAAGTCATGAACCAGTTCTCTGAATTTTATCAATTTTATATGGTGTTTGATTGTATTTATTTCAACTTAATTATCTTTGCTTTGATTGATTATGGCTTATTAATCTAGATCTCTAGAAACATTTTATATATCTAAGTGTTGTTGGATTCTTTGCTTTGAATCTTTCTCACCCTTACAGCTAAAGTAATTGTTTCTTGGCATGTCACTCTCTATAATTATTGCAGCTAGTTCCCAGATATCCCATACAGCGTCTCCGTCTCTCCATTTTTCTCTTTTTGGGAAATAGCCTGAAGTACCTAATACATTTCCTAATGCAGAAGCCTACACTTTTTGTGCACTATTGAAATCAATAATGAATACTCTCAGTGGATGATAATCAATTATAATATTTTCTGGTTTTAAGTGTCTATGAACGTAGCCTAGCTTGTGAAGCTCCTCTATTCCTTCAACTATCTGCTATACTATCTAGCTAATTTATCTCTGACATCTATTGTCAGATAAGAATTCTCTGTAAGTCATTTCTAGTAAGGGAAGCCTGAAGGCTACATGGTCTTTACCAAGTAAAATAGCATCAAGCTAGATGATATGCCTGCACTCATTCATCTTTGCCTTTTAAAGAGCATAATATTCATTAGCAAATTCCATTTGGACCTTGTCATCAGCAAGTAAGTAATTTAATGGATATATCTTGTAAGCATATTAGTCATCTGTTATGACTCTTTTCTTTATTTTATCTTCAAGAGTGATGTAGCTTTCTAGGCAAGAATCTAAGTCAATTATTTTTAATATGGGAATCTTCATAGCCTCTATTTTTATTATGATTTTATTGATTTCCGATACTGGAAAGTTCTTGACTGCTTTCTTATTTTGACTTACTTCTAGCCTTAATTCTTAGAGACTCTACTGGGTTTCTTGATCTCTTCTTTTAAAGGAATCTATTCCCTGTAGGTTCATGAATAAAAACAAACCTTTATTTGTGCTTTTTCTTTAAGTGAAATTTGAGGTCTCTAGTATGAGAATATGGCTTCTCACAGAACTCACAGACATACTTCCCATCTTTCTTTTAATGCTTGAGATATAACCTTGGCATATCGTGTGTATATCTCTCAAGTGTCTCTTATAAGTTGACTTGTAAGGGAAAAATTTATTGCATTCTTTGCATTAATAGTCTACTTTGGCTTGTAATAATTAATGCTCTATGGTGGGTTGTTTAACCTCCTACTCAATTTGAGCAGGCTCTTTGTTGACCTCTTTTTTAACTTATATTTCAATCTCAGAACTAGACTCGTCAAAAGTGCCATAGGTAGGCTCCCAATAAGTGCAAGCGTCTCTGGTCTCAACTTTTTTTGGTTGCTGAAATGATAATTTTTAATGATTTGATCCAAGTAATGCCGCTCTTCTTAAAATGTTAGCACTCATTTTAGTTGACTGATAAATTTTATTATAATAATAATTATAAAGTCCAGGCAGGCGCTCTACAATAAAAGATTAACAGATACTCTAGTATATTCTTTGCAGAGAGATAAGAAAATTAAATAATCATAAAAGACTGTAAGTTGACATATTTCAAAAGTAAATTTTTTACATTTTAGTAAATAAAAATGCTCCTAATAATTCTAGGAGGTCCTCCAAATCAAGTTTTAACTTAATTTGGAGGACCACCTAAAATAATTGAACATTATTAGGTACAATTTAATGGAGAAAGATTGATAAAAATGGAAATCGATCTATGGAACTTGGAGCAAGTTCTAAAAGTTTTATCCGCATACCTTTTCAAGCCTGTAATCCAGTAGGTCCTCCATTAATAAACTTAGAATGGACATCCATAATTTTAAATTTCATAAACATTTCTAGAAAGAGGAAGCAAGATGGAGTCTATGAATTATGAAATTAAAAGAATTAAATCTCAAGATTTAATAGGAAAATTCAAAGTAAAGAGGACTTCTATAGATAATTTGTTTAGAAAGGTAAACTTTTAAATAATTATAATATTTTAACCTTAGTGGATTTTTTTTGCGAACCCTGGAAGGAACAAAAATCTCATTTTTAAAAGTATTGCTAAGGGATGAGAAAAAAGCTCTAAGAATAATGAAATAAAGATGATAGAGATACCTAACTACCCTGAAATATCAGAAACAATACTCTAAAAAATGAAGCTTTGGGTGATCCAGATGTTGCTCTCTACATTCCATCAAAGCTGCAACTCTCTTATAAGTTGACAGAGATAAACTTCTTCTTTGGCGTCCTTGCAACTTTGGAACATGAGTACTTAAATGAAGTTATATAAGAAGCGCACAAGAAACGCTACAGCATCTCTCCCAAAGAAATGGAGAAGGACGGAATTTAAATCAGTGACTTCTGGTTGTAGGAACTGCAGGAGCATCATTTCATTTCAAGTAAGCTTAGTCTTCTTACTTTATAGAAAAATCAGGAACTGCTATATAGTTGATGAAGAGCGCAAAAAAATTTAACAGAGAGAGAAAGTCTAAAGTAGAGCATGAATTGAGAAAGAGACTCTTCAAAGATTTATAAATGACAAGCAAAATGAACATAGATGCAGGAACTGGCACTAAGAAGAAATATGGGACCAAAAGCCAAATGAGAAAGAAAAGAAAGAGAAATAAATACATTTATGAACTTATTTAATAAAGAAAATTATTCATTAATTTAAATCTAGAACTTATTTATAAACATTCATTCTTTCTTATCTTGCGCACACTTTAGCTTTATATTTGCTAACTCTCTTGGCTGAACTCTTAATAAAATCTACTGTATCTATCTTCAATTAGTACATCAAGTGATGGAGTAGAAGTTCCTTGTAGTAGTTTTCAATATTCCCAATATAATTAATTCCATTGAACTGAAAACTGTAGGGAACATTTAAAACAGGTGTTATGTTTAGTCTTTCATATTCTTTCCTTGAGTCTTTAGTTTTATGAACTGATAAGTTATCAACGAACAGAATAATCTCTTAGTCAGCGTATTTGTCTCTGAGTTATTGCCAGAACTTAATATATTATTCAGTCTTTATAGAACGAGGGTGAATAACATAAGTCTCGAGGCCACTATCTTCACTTATTCCATCAAGTTTTGCATGAGTTTAAACCTTAACCTTTTAGTCATAAACTTCAATGTTGCTGTACCTCTTATACCAAGACCTTGATATGAAGGTATTTAGCGTGAATATTGCCTCATCAGCGTTTATGAACTTTATATAATGCTCTTAAGCTCTCTGCATTTAATCGAATTTATAATTTATATTATCTTTATAAAATGGAACATTAAAGTCAATCACTCTCTTAATGCGATTGATTGTCTTAAAAGATATTACATTCTTTTTATATATGTTAGCTATCAATTAAGCAGAGATATGATAATCAAGAAATTGACGATGAAAATCAAAACTCTCTAGGCAAGAGAGAAGTGAGCCCAGTATTTAAGAGTCTTATCATTGATAAGATAATCAATGTGATTTTGCTAAAATTTTAAACGTCTTTCAGGCTTAGAATTAAGGTGCTATCTCTTTAGATTCAAGGCCAATTGATCATGATATCTAACAATATCTGGAAATTTATGGAGTAGTCTTGCTATAGAAGTGTAATTTAGAATAGGTTTGAGTTGATCACTGCAATTATCGCATCCATAACGCAATATGAATAATAAATCTATATACTAACTGTCTAAAACGGTCCCCAAATCTCGCATACACACTTAAATTACTAATATTTAAATATTAAGCCCATGCATAAGCCCTAATAAAGCCCTAATAAAGTATTCGTTGATTGAAGCCTTTTATTATTAAAATACTTAATCAAACAAATTCAAGTGGTTTTGTAGTTTTGAATGAACGCTTAAATCAGGATCTAAAAAATTTATTGCTAGATTTCCCGAAGCCTATTCAAAACCCCAAAACCCCTTAATGAGTTTTATATGTGTTTTGATTGATGAGGGTAATGTTGGAGAATAGGGTTTCTTTTCGATTTGATTCATTTTTGTTGTTAGATTCAATGTTATTTATTATTTTCATGGTTAAGATATTTAATATTTTATTTTTTACTATCACTACATCTACATAAATGCTATGAAGAAATTATTTCATTACGAAATTTTTAATGATAGTACACTAATTGTTTGCTTTGCTTATTTAATTAGAATAGCTAATTTTATGAAAGCATCTTCTTTTAATTCTTAGGAACTCCATTTTTTTAAATGTCTTGGTACCAACTTAGAAGAAATTCTAATTGGTACTGGTACCAATTAGGTTTTGAACCATTTTGGAATTTTTCCATTAAAACCTATTAATTTAAAACTAGGTACTAATTAAGTTTTGGTACTATTAAATTGGAACCAATTAAAATTTAACAAATTTAGTACCGGTACTAATTAAATTAAAACGAATTTAGTACTAATTTAATGGAATTTAATTGGTTAAAATGGAAATCTATCTCTGAAATTTGATACAATTTTAGCAAACTTTCTCCATTTCTCTTTACAGGGTTGACCTCCTCTAAGATACCCATATTTGATAGGTGTCCTAAAATTAATAGAAATTAGAAATACAAAATTTTAAGATTGATATCCATTTATAATACTTCTGGAACTAAATCATTACATGATTGTTGATATCAATCACCTTAAAATAACTCATTTTATACATATTTTTAATTTAAATTTTACTTATGTTACCAAACCTTTTCCTATTGGAAGAAAATATGATAATAAAAAACGCAAGCTAAAAAGAATGAAAGTGTTGAATTTATTTTGAAAATATTTTTTTGTGAAAACTTCAAAAATATTTGTGCATAAATGCCAATTTTTTAAAAAAATGCAATCATCTAAATTGATAAAAACGACCAGGAAAAGTAATAACTTATGAAAAAAATGTAAAACAGATAAAAATGTCTCTTAAACTTATCTTTTTTTAATAAAAATGCTATAACATGTATATAAGTATGAAAACATATAAGGTGAGTATTAAAATGATGATCATATTAAATTTTAAAAATTTCATTACTAGAGTAAAAATGATACTTCCTTGCTTAAATAAACCCTAATCCCCAACATTACCCTCATCAATCAAAACACATATAAAACTCATTAAGGGGTTTTGGGGTTTTGATTATACTTCTAGATGAAGAAAATAAAGAAGTCATTCTCGCGAATAAGGAATTATACAGTTTTAAAATCGTATTTAATTATAGAAATATCATAAATTAATATATTAATAATAATTCTATTTTACATACTTTAATATACTAGTAATAGGCTTCTAACAATTATTTCTTAGCATTTTAACTAATATTGCTAAAATACGTAAAAATAGGAAATATAAGAAATAAATTAAAAATTTAATTATGACCAAATTATAGGAATCATTGTGTTAATCGAATGTGTATTACTACCAATTTTGATGATTTTTGTGTCCAGCATTATAATATAAACCTCAATTTTTTCTTGAACATCCAAGCACTTGATTTCAATGTTTGGCAGGAATTCGATGATTAACATGGTCGTTTGTCACCGTCGATTGGCGTTGATCTGGCATGGTCACTACATGTCGATTCGTCGTCGATAGGCTTGAGTTGAGGCCAACTAGAAATCTATTCTCATCTTCTAGGTCCTAAAATCTATTGCCCCATCTTTGATCAATCAGTGCCAGCAGTGGTAGCTCAAGCAGTTGGACCATTGTTGGTGTATTGGTGGACTTGACTTCAGCAATGCGCGGAGGCGAGATAGGTTTTGGTAGTTTGAAGATTGATTAGTTTAACCTTAAACTTAAAAGCGTGATATATTATAGGGAAGTTTTAATCAATTAATTTAACAGTTCAAACACTATTGATGCTTGTCTTGACTGGTGCCAGAGCACCTGCAACTCCACTCATCGTCATTGATGATTGACTCATACGAACCCATGTCTGATGGTGGTGCACCACTGCTTGACGCTGAAGGCACAGAGCTTGTTGACATCACTCTTGGTCATGGCTTTAAGTATCTGGGAGAGCCTCTTAACCAAGTGAATTCTATAAAAAGTTATGATTAATATCCTTACTTGCTGTCTTCCTGCTCCTGCCTGAGGTGCCTCTTGATGTATGATAACAACTGCTCGATTTGGTTGAGCCAGGGTGAGTACTCTGTATTGAATAGAACTTTTACTTTCAACTTCCTGGCAGTCTCCAACACTTCAGAGTACTTGTGAATGACTGCGTTGTCCATGAGCAGCACGATCTTTTTCAGGCCAAGGTCCTTGTCAGTGCACAGCTGGAGCAGGGTGTGGTAGAGAAAGTTCTCGAACAGCACGGCATCAAATACTCCCTCAATGACTTGGCTGTAGACCAGCTTGTCCTTAGTGATTACTGCCACGAAGCTCATCGAGAACTGCTGCCTCTTGGTGGATTCCTTGGTGATTGAGATATTCCTAGCCATGGTGCCATAAGTGCCCAACCTCTGGCTGACTTGCTGTCTGACTGCTGCTATGGGAGCATAACGTTGTGATGGTTGAGCATCGATGTTGCCAGAGTTTGCTATGAGTGCTTAGTCATTCATTTTATTGGGTAGACTTAACTTAGTATCAACTAAAGCATAATAAAATCATAGAGCTATAAATTACTTTCCTATTCCTTCACAGTGACTTTACTTCTGCTCTCTGCCCTGCTGGACAGCTGCAAGCATCTGGGTGTAATGGCTGTCCAGTTGTCATGGCCTGTTGCATTGATCACTTCACTGCCCTTACGTTTGGTTGATTGAAGCCTGAGTCTGGCTAGGTTCTGAACCAATGGAATGAGAGTGGAAGCCGATTTCAGAGGGTTCTATGGTTGGCTTCAAGGCATCTTGGAGGAGCTCTATATTCTGATCGCGTCGAAGCGCTTCTGTAACGATGTGAATTAATCACTGCCCTCTGGGGCTTCCTGGATAGGTGACAGCTGAGTACACTAATATTTATGACTGCACTTGATAGGGGTAGCAAAAATGCTTTGGTCCTTGATATCAAAGATATGCTGTTCCTGGGCGGAAGATTTCCTGCGCAATTTTGCAAAGATCGATTTAGAGTTTGGCCTTGGAATCTTCGATGGAACAATTTCAGATCCAGCCACTAATCGTTCAGTATTACTAACATGGTCCTCCTAACTCAAGTTGAAACCTTACCCATCTTGACTACCCCATCTGGAGCTGCTGACGACACTATACTCAATAGGTTAGGCAACGATAGCAATACTCACCTCTGGTTCCCAGAATTGCTTGGGGTCTCAGATTTTCAGAGTTCAGGTAATTTTCATATTGAATTGCAACTTGCCTTTACAAAAGTTCGATGCTAGATTCCTTCATTTGATCCTGCTCTCCGACCCCAGTGGCAGTCGTCATACCTGGTTCTCTGTTGGGGTAGCCAGCCAGCATCTCACCCTACTCGATGACATCGTCGGTGATGAGGACCTCAGTCTTACCAACTGCAGGCGTGAGGGAGGAGTCGCATCCACGACATTCCTTGTGAAGGGCAGCCGAATTGAAACTCCATTGCTTAGTTTCCAGGTAATCGCTCCTGAAGTTTGATTCATCCACTGATATAATAACAGCATCTTCCAAGAATAGCTGCGCAAGCAGTCTTGACACCCATAGCCGCTTCTCATTGAATGTTGGGTCTCTATACTTAGCGTTGGCGTTCTGGGCTTTGCCGAATCTTAAATGGAAACTTTCCTTCAGTACTTTCAAGAGAGTAGCAACGCAAGGCACTGTGAGGTTCTTGTATTCTTAATCCTTACTTTGCATTTCAAGAAGGCTCTGATGCAAGCGCTTGCCAGTGATCTTGTAGATGCCCTGCTACTAGAGCACGATGGCAATTGCCTTCAGCAACAGCGTGTGTCTCCGCGTATTCTTCCTCCCATTCTTCAGCTTTGGCTTCGGATTGAGCACTCGGTGCTCCACCTCAAACTTGAACTTCTCGATTTCTTTACACGAATCGCCTATCCACGCCCATCTCAAGAGCAATGTCCTTGGGATTCATGCCCTCCACCTTGTAGGGCTGTACTACAGAGATCTTCTTCAATGCCAGCTTGGCATCCCTGCTTTTAAGATAAGGATTCTTGATGATCAATTCATTACTTCATAGTTTGAATGATTTAGATTGAGGAAATTGATACTCCCACCCTGCTCTTTCATGAAGTCTTGTAGTCCCTGCCACAGCTCATCGCTCTACTTGATCTGCAGGTTCTTGGGCATCACATTTGGGTTTCTCTATGTTGAAGACTGCGATGGCTTTCTAATCATGCGAAGCGTACTGCTCGAGGCCATAACACAGCTGGTCATCTGTTGCCAAACTTTCAGCATCGACTAACGATGACACTGCTCGCTGAACGTTCTCCAATGGCAGTCGTATAATTTACCCACCCAGTATACCCATCGTCGACGGTGTCACCTGCCCATTGTTCAGGAGAGTGCCTGAAGTGTAAGTGAGCTTCACTGGTTTGGGGTTGGAGGGGAAGTTGATGCCAAGCACCACTGATGTCCACTTGAGTACAGTCTTCTACTATGGCTTCAGCGCACTCGTCTTGATCTCTTCAAACTGCTGATTACTTAGAAATCCATAGTTCAGAATTGATTCTGATTAATAACTGTAATTATAGGAAGAATTAACTGACTTTTCCTGATTCAAAACCCCAAAACCGCTTAGTGAGGTTTATAAGTGCTTTGATTTGTAGGGTATAGTTGGGGTCTTATTGGGGTTAGTAGAGAAAACGCAGGTTTTTTGTGAATTTAATGAATATTTAATGATTATTAGTGTACTTAATTCAAACAAATTTTAACTGCTTATCTGTGGTACCTCTTGAATCTAGCTCTCTGGAGTGGCTCAAGTATGTCTTCTAAAGATTATCTTGGATAAGCTGGAGCTCTTATGATTATCATCTCTACAAGCCTTTTAATTTCATTGCAGACATCTTCCTGTTATATATGTTTAGAAGCCAAACTTATTGACTATTTTTCGTGCTTTGTTCCAAAGTAAGACATACTTTCCATATCGCACTCTAAGATTATGGCAGCAACTGCCCAAACATCCCATTAAACAGAGCCATTAGTCCACTTCTCCCTGATTGGAAGGTATCCTGGTGTGCCAAGCACTTTAGCCAAAGTTACTATTTCTTATCTTATTGCTCTATTGAAATCAATGACTACAATTTCTAATGGACAGAGATTTAACATAACATTTTCAGGCTTCAAATCTCTATGTACATACCCAATTTCATGAAGCTCTTAAACACCCTTAATCATTTCTGACAGTATCTCATTTAAATCATCTGGTTATCTATTATGATAGAGATACTCTCTCAAAGTCATTTCAAACTTTTTCAGTCTTAATGCAACAAAGCCATGCCCAAGAATAACTCCATCAAGTCTAAGTTAGCTCTTAAACTATTTTTTCTAAGCCTCCCTCAGTATTATGTATTCGTTTGCAAATTCATTTTGATACTGCTCGTTTTTAATGAGATATTTAAAATGATATACTTTGTAAGCATACTCATCAACCACTATACGCTTAGCCTTGTTTGGCAGGTCAAAATGCAAGTAATTTTCAATACAGCTTTCAATATCAATTGCATTCAATGCAGGTATATACATAGCTCTCTCTTAAAGACATGTTATAAGAGTACCATTTGCTGGCTGATTCCTTGATTCAAAACGCTTCTGCCTCTTGAGCCTTTCCTCTTGTTGTCTTTATGACTCAAGAGAGTTATTTTTTCTTTTAGCAGGTACAAGCTTTTAAGTTTCCTCATCTTTAATCAGGAATTCGCTTAAATGATGCTTCTGCATATGCCTCTTTACTTTGGCTGAGTGAGTATAAGACTTCATGCATGTTGTGCACTAATATCTACCATCTATTTTATCATGCTTAAAGTATATCTTAGCTCTACCAGAGTGTACCTCTTTGATGTGCCTCTTCAAGCTAGACTCAGTTGAGAAGAAATTTTAGCAGTCTTCACATTAAAATTTTTAATTTTTTCTATTTGTTGTTGTTCTTTATCTTGTTCAACTGATTCAACTTATGTTTAAACTCCTATCTCTGCACTCTACTTCTTGTTTTAAAGTTAAATTTTAAAGACCTCAGCTTCAAACTCTAGAGCTCTTAGTTCAACCTCCTTCTCAATATAAATTACTTCTGGTTTCTTGGAGGAGCCAAAGTTTATCTATGATTTTGCACTGCTTAGAGAAACTGCTTTTCGATTTAAGTTAGCCGCCATGTTTAAATTCAAATTTAAATTTCTATTATTAAGCTCTAATAACCTTTCTGGTTATAGTCACTCTGTATAGGAGTTGATACGACAACAATTATGGTTGAATTTAAGGTGTTAGAGATCATATTTATGCTTAGTTTTTAAATGTAATTTTTCTAATTTCATACTTAATAATTTCGATTTTGGTACTAACCAAGTATAAAATCGGGTTGGTACTGGTACCAATTAGGTTTTGAACCATTTTGGAACTTTTCCATTAAAACCTCATTAGTTTAAAACTAGGTACTAATTAAGTTTTGGTACTATTAAATTGGTACCAATTAAATTTAAACGAATTTAGTACCGGTACTAATCAAATTTAAACAAATTTAGTACTAATTTAATGGAACTAAATTGATAAAAATGGAGCTCCATCTCTGAAGTTTGTTACAGCTTCTGCCAGCTTTCTCCACGTATCCTTACCAGGTTGACCTCCTATAAGATGCCCATATTTAATACTAAGATTTTTACAGTAGGATCCAGAACTCTATATATTAAAATTTGAAATTCAATAATAAGAGAAGGAACAAGTATGGAATCTATAAGTACTGCAATGAAGAGGGTTGAAGCTTAAGAAATGATCTCAAGATTTAGAAGCAAGGAAGATCTCTATCGATACCTCACTTAGCATGGTAAGCATGTGACATATACTGAATCATATGCTATAGTGGGTTTATTCCTTCCAACGATGGAAGGTACCAAAATTTCATTCTTAAAAGCTATACTCTGCGATGAGAAGAAAGCTTCAAAAACAGTGAAATAAAGTTGATAGATATGCCAAACTACCCAGAGATTTCAGTCACTAATCTCTACGAGGATGCGATGAAAGATGAAGAGGTGGTAGTTTATCTTCCTACCAAGAAACAACTCTCTAACAAGCTTCCAGAAAGGAGCTTCTTTTTTGGAGTTCTTGGTACTTTAAGAGCGAGTTATCTCAGAGAGATCATTGAAGAAGCTCACAAAAAACGCTACTCTATTTCTCCTGAAGATTAAAAGAAGCAAGGCATACTAATAAGCGAGACCTGGCTCGCTGAGCTTAAGAAGCACCCATTCCTCTCTATTAAGCTTTGATTCATAACTTTGTAGGGAAACCTGGAACTGGTATATTCCTAATGAAAGAGCATGCGAAGGTTCACAGAGAGAGAAAGTCATAGACTATTTATGAAGTGAGCAAGAGACTTTATAAAGATGTCTAAAAGCCAGAAGAAATGAACATAGATGCAGGAGCTGGCACAAAGAAAGAAATATGGGTCCAAGTAAGCCATAAGAAGAGGAGAAGAAAGAGAAGCCAAAACCCTTTTTGGGCCAATTTAATATGTGAATATATTCATTCGTTTAAATCTAAAACTTATTTATAAACATTCATTCTTCCCTCTCTCTCGCACAAATTGTTGTCTTTCCTACACTCACTCTCTTACAGCTGCTTTGAATCAAGTCTACTGTATCGATAGGCAAGTCATGCATAAGATGATACAGCAGCAGCTTCTTGTAGTGAGTCTTGATTTAACTCCAGTACAATTCAATTCCATTAAATTATGGGCTATAAGGAACGTTGTATACAGGAGTTATGTTTAGCTCTTCAAAAGCTTTCTTAGACTCCTTAGTCTTATGAACTGAGAGGTTATCAACAAACAGGATGATCTCTTGGTTACTATACTTCTCTCTGAGCTTATGTAGGAACTCTATATACTACTCTCGCTTAATAGAGCGAGGGTGAATAACATAACTCTCTAAGCCTGAATCTTCACTTATACCAGCTAAAATTGCATGGGTGACTACCTTCACTTTTTAATCATAGACTTCTATATTATCATACTTCTTATACCAAGACTTATTAATAAAGGTGTTGAATGTAAACACAGCTTCATCAGCGTGTATGAACTTGATGTTATTAGTAATAGCTCTCTGCATTTAATCATATATATAGTTTAAATTATTACTATAAAATGGCACTGTAAAATCAATCACTCTCTTCACTCTGTTGACAGTCTTGAAAGTAATACCATTTCTTCTATAAATGTTGGCTATAGTCTAAGGAGAGATGAGCATATCAGGAATCTTGCGATGAAACATTACAGCTCGCCAGTCTAGAGGAAAGTGTGCCCAATACTTTAAAGTCTTAGAGTCACAGAGGTAGTCAATATGGTGCTGTGAGAACTATTATTTTCTTGCAGGATGCTTTCAAGTACCAGAATTAAAATGCTAAACAGCTAACATGCAGTGATACCTAACAGTAGAGGCACTCTTGTGTAATAGCTTTGCTAAAGCTGCATAATTCAATACTGGTTTGACTTAATCTATATTAATACTCGTACAATACCTAAGCTTTAGCAGTAAATCTAAATATTACTCACCATAAATAGACCCTAAATTTCGCTAATTTCTATTTCTCATTTTGTAAATTGGCCTAATTTCTCTACTAACCCCAATAAGACCCCAACTATACCCTACAAATCAAAGCACTTATAAACCTCACTAAGGGGTTATGGGGTTTTGATTCTTACTAATCTCCAACTCATTATATTTTCCTCCACAGGTTCTTCTCTGTTCAATTTACTTCTCCAATTTTGGCAGGATGACATTACTCATATTGAGTAGGTATAATCCAAAAATAAGAATAAAGTTCATGAAGATTGCAAATATAAATGCCAAGTCATTCGATGAGATACTGCCAACAATTTTTGCTACTTACTCTCCAATGCTCATTATTTCGTTGTTTTTAGCTGATTTGCTTTCTTTGGAAATTACTTAAGTTATTTATAACATATCATGTTTTACATATTTAAGTGTATTGATAAATTTATAGATGAGCGGAGAAATAGAGAAATGTGACAAAAATTGTTGCACCAAAAAGGAAGAAGTATTTTCTTCTATCAAAGAATTAGCCTATATTCATGCTTCTATGCACCAGCTCAGTAAGCTCTCCTGTTTAAATACTATGTGCAATTGTAATATAATGCAGTAGTTCTATACTTTCATAAACCACAAATTAAAACAATATTTAAATTTAGGAATATATTATTTAATTGTTTACTTTGGCCATTCTATCCATTATTGCTGATTTTCTTATTTAATTTTGAAGTCTTTCAATTCAAAATAGCTTTAAATTCTTGTGCAAAGATATAAATATGATAGTAAATGCAATACTAGTGATATAAATCTGACTACTTATAATTAAATTATCTTTAAACCCATGAATAAATATGAGGGCAATTGTTTTTATATAATATGTATTAAAATTAATTCAATATAAATAGTAAAAAGTTCACTATTTCCTGTTTATTTATTGAAATAAATTATTATAAAAGCTATTACCAATATTATCAATAATATATTTAAACATTCTCTGTTTTTTAATTTTCCTATTTTCTTGTCCAATCGCAATTTTTATTTTTTATATTTAACTGCTCAAATTCTGTAAGAATATGACAAGCTAGTTTACTCTGAGTATTTATATTTATCTTTTATTTATAGTTGTTCTTCTGAATATTTGAAGAATTCTCTAGTATATTTTCATTTATTCAAATAGTTTTTCTATATTTTCTTTAAGAGCTTTGAAGTTTTCATCAGAGATTGTTAGAATAAATTTTGGATTTATCAAATTTTTTGTAGTATATCTAAAAGGAAATAAGACATAAAAACGGTAATATTATAATACACTGCAAATGGTAAAATTGGGGATTCGTAGTCCGATCATGATTTTTTTGAAATAAATTGATATTAAATTATAAATTAATCAAATATATTAAAAATGAAAAAACTTCTGATCAGAAATCTCTGTGTCATTCAATATTAATGTAAGTTGAAAAAAACTTATCCAACATTATATTTTTACAGGTGTGGCACCTGGTGAGACTAAAGGCGTCAACAGACAGTTAGTTCAAGAAGTCACAGAGAGAGGGGCAAAAGAAGTCAATATTGGTGATTAATGAGGATGACGAAGAAGATTAAACGTTTATTTATAGATTTGAATTTACAATTGATACTATTTCTACTGCTATTATTATTATTGATTAATTTTGTAATTCACATTATTTTCTATATTAAACATCATTAATGTCAGAGTGTCCGGTTCCTATGATCACAAATCTCTTTAAAAACTATTAAACTAAATTGATTTTAAGTTGAAGATAAAGCATTGAATTTTAATTAAGATAATAAAATTTCCCTTATACTAATGATTTTACTTTTTTAACAAAATTAAACTAAATCCTTCATTTATACATATTGTCTTAGTAAATTCCTAGAATCTGCAGCTTCACTGGTGGATGCTGGAAGAATAGTTGAATCTAAAGCATCTATATTTAAGGCAATAAGCAACTTAAAATATAAACACATGTTAATGTTGCCTAATAAAATAAAAAAAATAAATATGTCAAAGCATCCTTGATTCTATTAATTACTAGTGCTGACACTGGAATTAATTCGGAAACTGGTCTCATATTAAGTATACGAGTCTTGAGAATCTCGAGTGCTATTTAATTCCATGTCGTTTTATGAAGATTGACCATAGTCTGGAATATTCTAAGATAAATCATCCAACTCTATTCAATTTGATTTTTCACTTATTTTTATATAATTTCAATTATTTCAAAAATTTACATATTAAACCATCGTTTTTCTTCTTAAATTAATGAAATTTCAATTTTCAGTTTATAGTTTGGTTTTATAGTGATAATTTAAATATATATTTTTTTATTAATAACTGTACAAAACATGTTTTTGATTGACCACGACATTGATAATTTGACAAAAAATTAGCCATTTCTACAAAGACCAATTCATGAAATGTGCTGTGATCCACAAAGATTTATGAAAGAAATATCTCGACTATAGACTAAAACCTTTTCCTTATAACATTAAATTAATTAATTAAAATGCTAGAGAGATTATTAAACTGCTGAATACTTACTGATGAAAATTGCATTAGAGATTGGTAAAAACTTCAGAAATATGGGAAACAAAATAACTACTTAAAAAATGGTTTAAGAGTAGAACAATATAATCCTGAAGAGTAGAGTTAATGCTAAAAATAAATTAAAATAATTAAGCTAAGAATAAATGCTTGATGCTAACTCTTTGTTGAGGTAATTAACCACCAATTTTTTTCTTCAAAACATATAAAAAATGATAAAATCAATGCTAAATTATGAGTTTTATAGACTTTATTCATGCATTTGGAGTTAGATTTTAAAAAATTATCTTTTATAAAGCTCTATGCCTTTCCTTTGAGGCTACCCGCTATCTCCTGAAATTTATGCTAAAGTAATAGCAATTGCAAACCTCCTCATTCCTAAAATTCTTATTTAAATCTTATTGCCTTATGAGTTTTCGATATATTAAACAATTCTGCATGGCAACTTAGATCCTTACTCATTTCAATAGATATTACAGAAGAATGAAATATATGAAGCTTTCGATAAGAGTATAGAGTTAATTAGGGAAATAATGCATAACTAAGAACATTTTATGGGATGGGAACGAACTTATTAGATTCTCATGTTTAGATTGTAGATTTAAGTAACTATATACATGCAGAACATTGAAAACTCAAAAAAGCTTAATTTAGCTATTAAGGTATTTTACAGTTAGTTGAGAAAACTTAATGGTTAGCTGTCATTTAAGAAGCAAAGCAAAGAATACCAGAAGCTGAAAAACTTATTGAGTGAGGAAACATATGTTAACAGAAAGATATTAATTAATAAAAACCATGAGGAACACAAGAAGTATAAATGGATGAAGAATGAATTGTATTAATGCAAAAAATATGGAGGAGAAAGAGAAGACTCCAAGTACTCTTTATTAATATGGAATGCAATTGATCCAAAGTAAACAATGTAATAATAATAATAATAAATTTTTTATAAAAAGAATTATAGGGATTAAATAGAGAACATTTAGTCCTGGTTTGAGAAGATTCTATCTGATAGATATGAAAATTTTCAAGATAAAACTACATGTGAGAGTTAGTCTTACTATATTCTCACAGTTTTAAAATATAAGAAGATTACATGAAATTAGGTAAAAGAAATTTAAGCTCAACATTTTCGATTAATTTCATGTTGCTTATTCTATTATAGGCTCAAATGAAGTATTTTCAGATATTAAAAGTACTTATTTGATACCATTTGATACAATTTCATTAATCTTTACACTTCCAAAAGATATATATTTACCTTGGCGTTTATGATGTCAAATCCAGCAAAGTCTTATAGTAATAAAGAACTAGTGATAAAGTTGATGAAAAATTGGATTACCTTTCTTAATAAAGGAAATTAATAGCATATATTGAGAACTGCACTTCTCTTCCTACAAATGATATTTGAATTTGAGCTGACTAGTAAAACTCAAAATGGAGAGTATGTTAGTAAAATCTTTTAGACATTGAAATAAAAGTGAACTGACTATAACTTGTTTCAAATGATGTTCAAATACCTGATTTCGATGATAATTTTATTGATAAGCTTTATCCAGCATTATTTTGTATATTTGAATCTCAAGAGGTAAAATTAGGGTTTCTTGCTGATGAAAATATTCCAATAAGTTTAGTAGTTGATGCTACTAAGCTTTCTCAAATCCAGACATCTAAATTGTCTAAAATTGTATTTGATGAGCTTTCAAATACTAAAGGTAAAAAATTCTTAAAAATATATTGCTTAGCACATGCTTAAAGATTAAAGTATCAAAACAGCTTTTGTCTATCATGAACCAAAAATTAGGCTGTTGGCCTTCTAAAATAATATGTAGCAAATAATTCAGCATATTTCTACAATTATGACTATAGAGAATCTACTACCAGCTCCTAATTTAAATAAACAGTTATAATTCAACATTTATCACAGAATGTCCTGTGCTATTTATTTCAAAAAAAAGTATTTGCATGCAAAGAACATCATTATGTAATAAAAGAAAAAGTTTGAATAGGACTTAGCTAAGTTCATTCTTAAACTTAATATTCTTTAAGTTGAGATAATTTTAAGTGTGCCTGGTATTTTCAAAGTCAAATTTACAATTGTAACTCACTTGTAGCATTCAGAAGAATTCATGAGGATTCCTAGTGGTCGAAAGTAGAGAATAAAGGCAGAGATAACATTGAACAATTCAAAATATTTGATGAAGCATCTTTAAGACAAGATAAAAAATTAATTCAGTTAAATATTTGTTGAAAATACTTTTAGAATCAATTTGAAATAATTAATTAAGATTAGATTTTATCCATAAAATATCTTACCAACAAGTCTTATTTAATATTTGATTAAAGCTTCTTTTTTAAAAATTTAAATAAAAAAATAATATCTTCTCATCACTAGAAGACTCAAAAGTAGGAATTTTAATAATATTTTCCAAATCAATATTTTGAATATTTTTCCTCATTCCTGGATGAAATGTTACCTTTTATTTAGTGCCATCATCAACCTGGATGAGATTTTGAATTTTATTCTAAATTTCTTTTTTCATAACTATTATAATTGTAATACATGTTACCTCTTCCATTTTTATTGAACTAGTTAAGATAAGTTCTTCATTTACTGTGGTTCTTGCTAAATATTAGTTTAATCAGAGTTATTAGTGGATTGTTTCTCTTTTCTAATTTTAGTAAAACCTCATAGATCAATTAAGACATGAAGATTGGGGTTCAAAACATTTAAATTAAGAACTAATAAATATTGGATGAATTAAATATAATTAGGCTAAAATCAAATTTGTACACGCTCATTGGATTATTTTTTTTAGGACAATTAATCGAGAGAATAGTTTAAATAATTAGCCCAAAAATTTTAATTATACGCCAATAATAATTAATTTTTAATTTAATTGTTCTTAACCCCAATCTTCGTGCCTTAATTGATCTATGGGATTTTATAATTGAAATCCTTTTCATTATCATATACTGCATTTGTAAAAAGCCTAAGAACTTTTTTTTTCTGATCTATGCCACGTTTTGCATCTTCTTTAGAGTTTTCACCTAGAATCTAAGTAAAGAAAAAATTCATGTTTCAAGTTAAAAAAGTAGGGTATTTTAAGTTACAAATGTCAACAAACTAACTTTGCTTTAGATTTTCTTTGTGACTTAATTGACTATTTATTCAATCATCAATTACATTCAGCATAATATTTAGTCTCTCTTTAATTACACTGAAATTTTATGATGATCGTCATTAATATGCTCTTTCTCAAGCTACTCTGGTTTGTCACAATATTCATGCAAGATCTTTATGAAGAATTACTATGCTTAATGATAATTAAATCTTATCTCCTCTTCGAAAATTTGACGCTCTTTTACATAATTTTCCTTGTCTCAGTAAGATTATCTTTTCTTTTGTTTTAAGAGCATAAAAGGTGCATATTTATGCAGATCTGCGATCACTTATATTAAGATTAGTAATTTTTATACAGTTTTCATGCTTGACTATACTTACAGCTACTTCTAGTGTAATGAATAAAAAAATATTAAATGTTAGGTTAAAAAAGATCCTGCTGAGAATATAATAACTTAATAAGCTTATAATCTAATATTGATTTATAAGAAAGCAAAATAAATTAATAGTAAATTTTAATTAATAACAATTAACCTTAAAATATCCTATTATTTTAATCTTCAACACAGTAATTTAAGTTTCATCCATCTATTGCGCTTAATATTGGAGTTTATTTTCAAAATCTAGCTATATATTGCTTTTATAAAAATATTTAATTTGAATGATGTCTTTGCTCAATTTTTTATATGGTCAATGAAGCTAGACTTCGAAAAGCCTAATCCATAATGTCATTATAAAGAAATAAATAGAACTAACTATTTGACATTAGTTTCAAAGATCAAAAGATATTAAGTGAGTTCAATTTTTGAATCAATTTTATTGTCCTTATCAATAATCAAGTTCAATATCTTATTCATGAGCTTTCTTTCTTAAATTATGCCTAAACTGAGTAAATATTTAATCAGGTCAGAAACCAAGAGTGTTCCAGAATTTACTTAATCCATATTTTTGAATATTTCAATGGCAAATTTCAATATTTAGCTCTAATTAGTGTTTTTATTTACGAAGTATATGTTTGTAATCCAAATGCTAATTCTTTTATTTTTCGACTTCTATTTACATACCTATAGAGCCCCCTAAAACATCTCAAGACTGTCCTTTTCATTTAAGTTTTTCATTCTTTCTCAATTTAAGAGAAGCTTTTATATAAAGTCTTCTTACTTCTCAATGTAATCGTGACTGTATAAGTTTTATTAAAAAATATATAATTAGTGTTTACTTAAAACCTTTTCCTTATAAATCCTTGTATGCTTGAGACATCCTTATAATAAATCTATTTAGTCTTAAAATGACATTTTTAGACCTTTCTTGTAATCTTCATTTTTATTTTATTTATTATATTCAACATGCGAATCTTGCTGGCAATCTATTATAAAATTTATGATATTTCTTATTTTATGTCTTATATTGTTAATTTATAATTAAAACTTACTTTTTATAATTGTTTTTTTACTCTTATAAGAATCTTTTTCAGTATTATTTCCAAGTTTTTTCTATTCATAATTAATTATAATATAAGCCTATTCCTATTATCGAATACTTCATCCTCTTACTTTAATTTCTCACGTTCTTACTCTTTCAATATAATTTTTGAGCTATTTTATTTAAGTATGCTTGATAGTTATTCTCTTCACAGTAAAAACACATAAATATAGATAGTCTTTTATAAATTTATTTATTCGATGCTTTCAAAGATCGAAATTGTAAAGGTATAAATGAATATTTAAACCTTTTATAAATTGAGATATTTCTCTGATTAATTCGCCCTTCACAATAGGTTAATTAAATATTCAAATGAAATCTAATTTCAATTTTAATAAACCAAAAAATACTTTATTTCACTAACTCTATAATGTTTTGAAATCCACAGGATAACAGTACTAGATAAGTAGCACTGATTGCAAAGTAAATATGCGTAATAACTTTCATTAACACTAGTAACGCTATTATGAAATCTTGGAAACTCCTGCATCAGTGAATAGAGACATGAAATTCAGTCATCCAACTGCATTTAAAACTACTACATATTTAATCAATGATGAGTTTTCAGAATTACTGGGGTTAAGTGATATAGTTACAATAAACAAATGCAAACCCATTTTATAAATTATGTAATATGCAATAAATCATGATTTTGTGGACTTATAGAGTCATCACTATCTTGATCTAAAGAAATGCAAGATTAAATTCAATGCTTTGAGCTGACACAAATCATCCAAAAAACTTCTTCAAATGTCTTAGAAAGATAATAGTACAATCTATAGGCTTTTAACAGATCCTGATGTTGAGAAAATCAGAATTAAGAGTTAAATGAAACAAGCTGAATAGAATGAGAAAATAAACATAAAATTACCAGCATTAAAAGTGCAGCAGCAGTAAAATTATCGCAAACCTAAGTATGCTCACTGAAGTTTTATTATAGAACTATAAATGGAACTCAAGAAAGAAATCGAGAAGCTAAAATTGAAAGAGGATAAATTGGAACTTTAAAACTTGAACTGAATCCAAATTAAAGCAATGATAACAGCTAGAGCAGGCAAAGTAGCAGAAAAAGTAGAGGTGTAAGAAATAGCTAAAACCATTTACAAGGCTCGAATCTCTTGTGTTGCATTTCAGGACTGCTAAAGAACGCAAAATTGAGAAACAGAGCTAAGCAAACTAAAACTTTATTGAATGTATTTCAATCAATGATTTAATCGATGGGGAGAATTTAGATGAGGATTACTCTGCTTTATTTAAAAGATAATTTATTTAATTTTAATAACTCTTCAATTGTCTTATAATTGCATTTTAATTTAAATTTATTAAGTAGTGACGTTTTTTTTAAGACTTAAGGATTATTACGCTTTCCATTTCTTAACATTTTCATTTCTTAAAATAAATTTCTTATTTACTATAGCTGATAATTAAGGCTGTTATAGTAGTATGGGGCTCACTACTATTTAATTTTTTGCCATTCCTGGTTGTTACTCCTAATTTATCCTGATCAAATATTTTCTGTAATATTATATCACTAAAATATGGATTTTAAGCACTGAAACAAGATTAATGATCAACTTTTTAAAAATATTCCAATTATAATTTTCTTTCCGTATAAGCAGGTCGAGTCCTGTATCCCCCACTCGTGAATCTATTAAGTTTAACATAATTCCTCTTGATCCAATAGTTTGGTTAGGTCTTGAATAATACCCAATTTCTTTAGTAATCTTGATCTTTGAATAACTAGTTTTATATCTTTTCTAGACATTTTAACTGGGTTTTATTGTTTTAATTATCTCTCATCTGATTTTGTAATCTCTAAGAGATTGCCTGAGACTTTTTGATTTATAACTTAAAAGCAGGTATTTTTCTTATATTGCTTACAAATTTAATACTTTTTAATAGCGTGTGGATTCGAACTGTTGTTGATGCCGTTGATTATTAAATATAATCATCTTAGTTTGATGTTAATAGTCGTTTATAAAATATTTATACTATTTGGTAATTAAAAGCTGTAGTTCTGATTCCTCTAAGACCTTAACGTCTAAAAATAATTAGAGTTAAAATTAATATAATTTACTTTCTCAATTAGTTAAACAATAGTTAAATAAGCCTTCTTCTCAATGTTTTAATTTTTTCTTCCCAAGTCTTCATTTGAATTTATTCTAAATATTGATTAATATTTTTAGTGCTATATTAAAAATTTATTGAAAATAAATAATATATATATCTTTACTGATTAATTTTAAATCTAACTTACTTATTGGTGTGGTGGATAATTTTTAATTACATAATACTATATCAAGTTAAGTAGTCCCAAGTGTAGATTGTTTAGCTTGAAGTGCATGCTTTACTTGTATATATTTTCGCTTTCATTAAACAATGCTAATCTTCCTTCTAATTCAACTTGCTAATTATATATTTGACTTTTTTAGTGTTTGCGGTTCATATTTGACTTTAAGGTAGTTCCTTATTATTCTAAAAAATCTGAATGAAATCATTTAAATCCATGGAGTGATTAGCATCTCTAAGAACGGAATTCACTTTTTCAATGTTCGAAGTTAATTTACTAATCCTTATTCCTATTTATTTTTTATTTGGCGAAAGACTTTCCCCTATTTTTTAAGTTAAAGTATTGCTTAGCAGTCATTGTTTCTGCTCTTATTTAATTTATTTGACAAGTTTCTCAGCTTATTATTTATTTGAATTCTCTTAGAGATTCACGTTAAGTATTGAATAGTATTGTAGGAATACATTTGATTTGGGAAATTAATAAAAAACAAATTATAAAGCAAATTATTGGTAGATAATTTTCTGGAAACCTAAATATGGCACTTTTTCGATAGAGAATTTAAATTTAGCTGGACTTTATTATTGACGGTAACCCTCTATCGCATTCTTGAAACGATATAAATCTATTTTAATTTGGGTAACACAATTGACCAAAGAAATCACCAAAAATTAAAATAGATTTATATCGCTTCAAGAATGCGATAGAGTGCTTCCATCAATAATAAAGTCTAGCTGTATTTAAATTCTCTATCGAAAAAGTACCATATTTTGGTTTCCAGAAAAATAACTACCAATAATTTGCTTTATGATTTGTTTTTGATTAATTTCCCCAATCAAATTTATAACTACAATAATTGTGATGAGTTTTATTTAATAATTATTTTGATTAAAATTTTTATTCTTATTTTCATTTTGAGTTTGGTAAAATATCGTGGTTCCGTTCATTTTTATTTTAACAATTTTTACAAAAAATACAATTTAGTTCCTTTATTTATAAACAACATAAAGTTATTAATAGAAATCAATAGATTAGTGCATGAATGAAAATAATTGCTTACTGAGTGATAGTTAGGAATTATTAGGGCATGTTAGTACGATAAACTCAAATTGTAAAGTAAATGAAATATTTCCAAAAAACTAAGCTAAAATATAATAAATACAACTCAGAGATCATCATTCAATTTATTTATTACTGCTTTCTTGCTATAATTAACCTTCTTCATTTACACTCACTATAGATTTTAAGTTGAAATTAGGTCTTTAAATCTGATTAATTCAGATTTCAATAATTGATTGAAGCATCTTTTACTATCTTTTCTAATCTAAGAAAATTGTATAGAAGGATTTCTGAGAGGAGCCTCCGTTCATAACATTTATTCATTGAGAATACTGATTTTGCTAAGATTTTTCCAAAATTAGAAATTAATTAGCTTTAGTGAATTTTGGGAAGTCAAATGTTTTGATTCAAAGACGCCATAATTAACTTTGCTGTTGTGAAAATTTCGAGGGAAAGGTTAAGTTTTCTACTCTAACAAAAATTGTTTAAAAATTTCATTTATTTTACTAATTTAATGTTAAAGAAGTTGCCTTTAAACATAAAGTAAAATAATTTGCAAAGATCGATTTTATCTCAAAAATTTAGTTTATCATTTAAGAAAAATATTACTTTATACAATCATTAAAAATTTATGATTGTTGTTGCTGTTTTCATTTAGTGGGGAAAATTAAGAGTTTCTTCATCATCTTTCAAACTTATAAGCTTTTTTAAATAATTTCTAAATCTTTAATCATGCTTTTTCTATTTTTATTCTTTAGTTTCAAGTGAAGGAGTTTCAATCACCTAAAACTAGTTGATTTACCTACAGTCCATGGCTTCTTATCTTTACTTGATCTCTATTATTTCCTTATCTGCTTAGTAAACTCTGAATAGGAATGGTCTTTCGATAGGAGACCTCATTACCTTAAAATTTTAGCTTCAAGTTAAGGAGTCTAAAAAAACTCCACTTCTTTTTGAATTTACAATTTTCTAGTAAGATTTTAAGATTTATTTTGGGAAGTTGTTTACTTTGATGGCTTGCTGTCTCAAAGGAGTCCTCGAGATTTCTGTGCTGAGTTTATATTCAAAGACTTAAAATTGTTCAATTAACGGATTGATTTTTTATTGCAGCTTGGGATTAAGCTACTAATTTTAATGAAGCATCTTTGCTGATTGAGTAACTAATGAATTGTTAGCAAGAGATTATTGCCCTTTTATCAACTCTTGATAAAATTCTTTCTATTAATGGAAATGCCTCATTGCTTTTATTGATGTTAACATAACGCTCTTTGGCTTAATGAGAAGTTTAATAAGAGCTCTCATTTTTAGTCTTCTATGACTAAACCGATGATATTTGAGTTTAAGTTTTCCTATTGAGCTTTTCACTTCTAAATCTTCATACTACTAATTTCATTGCTTATAATGTCATGGTTCATGTCTTATAAACTAACCTTAAACTTTCTTTGAAATCAAATTTTTAGTAGATGAATGGTGGGAATTCTTTTAGCCTATTGGAAGCTATTAGCTAAGCTTGGACTAAAAGACAGGAGACTTTGAGAAATTTAAATTTTGCGAATGCGAAAACAAGTCTCATGATTTATTCATGCCATTTTCATTATTTATATTTTGAATGTGTATATTTACCGTCTTGCTTGCTTAGATGATTCCTTTAAATCTTTATTACATTGACGGCATCTAGACTTAATAAATTGCCTATTTTAAGTCATTAATACTTTTTAAAGAGTTGAATTCGCATTAGTAGAACTCATATGCTTTTCAAGGTTGTTGCTTAAACTAATCTTTCAATTAATGGAAATACTATTCTTTTATTCCAGAACATGTTTTCTTTTACTTGATTTTTTTCTTAAACCTTCTCATAATCTAAGGCTTGATTTTTTTTATTTTTGGAATGCATAAATTCTAAGAACTCGAAACCTTTTATATTATAGGAATCTTAAAGTAGCTCTTAGTGACCAAATTGTCTTCATAAGGAGTATTTATTAAAGTTTTCATGTTTTTGGATGTTTTTAACTATGTAACTTTGCCCTTATTTCTTCCTTGCCCTATAAGTGGAGGTATATGAATTTATACTTTATTATCTGTATCACTTTCTACATTTTTCACTAATGAAGGAGCCATATAACTATGACCAAGAGAAGCCCTCCCGCTTTCATACTTGGAAATATCTGTCTTCTTTCTTACAAGGGAATTCAGACTTAACGGGCTGAAAGAGTTAAGAACTGGCTTAATTGGATTTTGAACTTTAGAAACAACATTTTTAAATCCCTTGCTTATTGACATAGTCAGTGCGTCCTTTGAATCTTTTCTTAAAATCCATTTAACTAGAAATAATTTGTTAATATTTTATTCTTTTTTAATCCAAAAGATTTTTTATCTTAGCTGCACATTATTTTTCCATCATAGTTTGCTTATAATGAGATATTTTTAATGGAAAAATATATATAATATTTAATTTCAAGAAGAACCAAGCTATATGTAAATAACTAGAGTATCTCCGATCTTTAGATCTAAATCTACAAATGATCTATCAATAAGTTTATCCTCTTTACTTCATTGACTAATCTTTGGTCTGACTCAATAAGTCCTTCAATATTCTATAGATTTTTGGTATTTTTACTATGAGAGATATTCCCAATTATTAATTGGATAATTTTCATTCTCTGAAAGCTTACCTATAAATCATGGAATAAAGACCATCAATTCCACCATATTCATATTTCTTAAAAGCAAATATCTCATTTAGAACCTATATTCATCATATCCTGTTTATCTCTAGAAATGTTTACTATCTTATCATTATACTTCAAATGCATCTTGCAGTTCGCATTTATGACTCATATCACAGTAAATTCTCTGAGCCTTGTCTCACTTGATCCTCGCATTCGTTTATTCTTATCATAAGTTATGATGTTTTCTTTTGGATGAATAGTAGTATCACAATCTACCCATTCGATTGAATCTATGTCTTTTAAACCTTTGAGATAGTTTAAATTTATAGCAATTTCTATAATATCTTTTGCACAGATTTGAGTTATTGGTTGAATGTTGGGACGATTCATAATATCTTGAAAATCTTGGCTGAAATTATTTTGCCTTAATTACTATTGTTATTCTTAATCATCTTTATGAAGCCATTCTACTCTTTCGCTGAGTGGTTAAACTACATCAAGTTTATAATCTGCATGAAAAGTTTATTTCAAGTTGTCTTGCGAACTTTTATACTTGAAAAAATAGCTTATCCTAAGGCATTTATTAAATATTCTTTTGCTATTTAACACTTCACACACTATTATTCGATCCACTATGATTCCTTTCTACCAAAAAAAATGAATAAGTGGTGAGTTAGTAAATGATTTCTTCAAATAAGGCACTCATAATTTTCATAGCAAAGTCGCACTCAACTTTTTTGAAATATCATCCATCGCATCAAATATACTATGATACCATTAGGGTGTGAAGAAAAGATTTTTTCAGAAATTTGGCATGTAAAAAAGTAAAATTATCACGACTATTTCAGTGTCAATGGGAAATTATTACCATTAAATTGTATAACTCTCTAAATATTTTTATAGTAATTTGAATGCAAATTCGACTTGCTCTTTCTAATATCGATCATAAATCTTTTAAAATAAAAAATATTTAAATCTATCACTTAAAGAATTGAAATTATATAATCATATATTGTTATTATAATGGAATGAGATTAATGAAATGAGTAAAAAAAAACATCTCTCTCATTCCCCAATCTTAATTTATAAAATAAAGCATAGTAAGTTAATTTCAATCCAAAAAATCAAATTAGAAATACTAGTTAAATGAATTTTACTTAATTAAACTTTTGAAAATCAAATATTATATTTACGCAAGAAGATGCAAGTTATTCAAACTGCCCTACTATAATCATAAGAATTATTTATTGAAGAATTTGAGAATTATAAATATAAAATAAAATTGAATAGAAATGAAATAACTAAAAAATAAGAGTATTAGTTAAAAATGTAGAGCCTAAATACTTTAACTCTGATACAATGATTAAGATCCTTAAAATGCTTAGTTCACTTGCTTTACTTATAAATAAATTGGGAAAATATTTGGCCTTAGCTAAAATTTGATTCGAAAAGTGTGTATTAATTATAACAACAAACCCGATCAATGTCAAAATAATAAAAAGCGAGCTCTAAATTTAACACTTGATCACTTAAACTATTTGGTACATAAGACTACTTTGACTGATTTAAAATAATTCTCAATAGCTGATCGCGCAAAAATTTTTCATCGTAAATTTCCAGATAAAAAGATTTCGACATCTAGTTTAAGAAAGCTGTACCTCTTCAATGGTGTAAAATATAAATAAACGAAGTCAACATATAAACTTTCAAATTCAAAAATGACTTAAATTTAAGTTTAGCAACTTCATCAATACCCTTTGATGATTTACGCTTATTAGCAATAAGAAATTTTAATATATTTAGATGAGACTATTTTTAAACCACACGCTATTTCTATGAGATCTTGGGCAGGTCCATACTCTAATCAAGATGTTTAAAAAGAAGGTATAAATATCTCAACTTTGGCTTCATTGGTATTTATTTCAGGTCAATAGGATTCTTAGGATTTGTTATAAAAGAAAATCAATAAAAATTTCAGATTTGATGCTTGGGCTAGAAATAATAGAACCATAATTTAGGGGTTAAAAAGTAATAATATTCATGGATAATTTGCGTCCCATCACAATAGAGCTTTCAAACAAAAGATAATTGATAATGGGTGGAAATTTATCTTTAATGCTCCTTACTCTTCATAGTTTAACTGCATTGAAGAATTTTTTCAAGAGTAATATTTACCTATAAGAGGAACGTAATTGAAAGGAATTTAAACTTTTCCAATAAGGAACACTATTAAATAGTAAGGAACGCAATATTAAACATTAAGTAAGAAGATTGCTTTAAAACAGAAAAAAGGCACATAATAAAATGCATAATTAAATTAAGTTATTATAAGAAGAATGATTAAGTTAGAATTGTTTTTTAATATATTTAAGTTTAATATCATATATTAAAAAATCTTTGCTTTTAAGGAGTTGAATTTATGTTCCTTGTCTCTTTCCCTCTTTTCGTTCCTCTAAATTTTAATTTGCGTTGTTTACATAATTTGAATAAGAAAATGTCATCTAGTTCAATTTCCGATTTTTAGTTACCCTTCTGCATGATGATCCTTGCCTAAGTAGAGAGAGGGCTCGACCTTTACGCTTATAATAAATTTAATCGAATAATCTTTTTATACTTGAGATAGTAGGATTTTTCTAGAGCTACTCCAAGAACTCATTGCTGATTAGAATTTTATTTTGGTCCCCTGTTTATTGCGTTCCACAAACCCTTATTTATTATTGATCTTAGACCATCCTCTATAAATAGTCGTGTCAAAGAGTGCCTAAGATTCCAAAGAAAAAGTTTCGATCAGGTAGTTCGTTGGCATCATCATATGTATTCAGGTACTTTTTGAGATCCTCGTCCTCTTTTACTTCATCCCATACTCGTTTTAGACTAAGTTCAGGGAAATAGGGGACATTAATCCAAATCACTTCATTTGATTTTATTAAAATTTTGGTCCCCTTCAAGACATCCCTGAGAAACCTCATCGTACATTGCTTATATGGAGGCATGAACATATTGCCTATTAGTGTTTAAGAGTTTAAAGCTTACACTAGAATTTTAGATAATTAAACCAGTCAGATTTGCTGCTTAATTGACCTTCTAACTATCGTGATGGAATTTGAGTATTTATTTAGGTGCTGTTTTGATTATTTTAGGTAATTTCCATTTGTTTATTGATTAAGTACTTTTATTAATTATTAATAAGAGTTTGACTTTCACATTTCTCTCAAAAAGTCTAATTCCTCATCTTATAGCTTTTTTATTGGCTATAAATTCGATTGAGCTGCAAAAATTGTTTGCTTTAATTCTCTAAGTATATTTCCTAGTTGCTAATGTTAGTTAATCAAAGATTTCTAATTTTTGTATAGAGGCTTATATTAGGAACGGGGTTTTGAAAGTTATCTTCCACAACAAAATATAAATGTCCCAAGGGAGTCCCCAGGGACATTTTGAGAGGGGTTTTGGGGTTTGAAATTATGGTTTTCTGGGTTTGTGGGATTTCAATATATTAATATGCATTTGAATTTTAGTAATTATCTTATTTCTCAAATATAAGTTCCCTGACAATATTTATCATATCAAATAGTAATTTAATATTAACAATAATGACTATATATATATATATATTTAAAAATTGTGACTATTAAAATTTTTATAATTTAAGTTATTAAATAGTAAATGGAACCCAACGTTTAAGGAATCAGATATAGTTGTTTATCATTTAGTAGCATCAATTCAAGGGATGAATGCGATCCTCAGTCGTTGAACTTTCTACTTTCTCTAAAGAATATGGTAATAACCTATTTAGTATACTTACTTAATAGAGATACTTGAACAATGCTAAAAAGAAGGTGTTTTAATTGTGTAAAGTGAGAAAAATTCATTGAAACCTCAATCAGCTTAAAGCTATACTTGCACTATTTGTGACAAAGTCTTAACTAAGAAATAATACACACGACATATAAAACACATTCTAGAAAATAAGGAAGTTTTGCTCATTTGAAGAGCAAAAATGGTTACGCGTGCAAGGTTTGCTAATAGAATTTTGAGGGTCGGTACCCGACTACACAATTGAAAAAGCACCTAATTTCTCACTCTGATGTTGATATTCTGAAAGTTGGTTATGCTCCGTTGGTAATTATTTGCTTATTTCTTATTTAAAAATATACATTTAGCTTATTCAGCAATTGAAGGATTTAAGACTTAAAAATTAGAAATCCTAAAAAGTATAAGATCTTGACTCTGATGGAAGTGAGGTACACAAATTGAAAGAGGGACATAATTAAAATGGACTTAAATTTAAAAACTAAAACCAAATTGAGGATCAAAGAAATTAATCTGAATAACTCACTGCAAGAAATCAAAATACTGAAGAAGCTGTAAATGGACCAGGACCTAATCAACTCTCTAGGAACTACATCATCTTTGAATAAATAGTTAAATAAACGACCTCACTAAATAATGTGCTAATTGACTCAATTAAAGAATTGGTTGAGAGGAGACCATCTCTTGGTTATAATCATTTGGCTAGGCATCAAATCCTAAGCTTAAAGCAAGATGGGCTGTATCGAGAAAGAATACAGTGAGACATCTAATGGTTACTCAAGTTTGGATCAAACAAAAAAAAGCAGTTTGACTAAATAACGAACGTTTATTTTAGTCCCACATATTAACTCATTTGGCTTAGTGGGTACGACTTTACTTTAGGAGATTTAGTAAATCTTCGACATAGAAGACTAGTAACGTGGAGGAGCATTATAAGTGCAACTATTGCTGTCAGCCAATTGCACAATGATAAAGTAGTTCATCTGTATTTAAAACCACAAAACATTAAAATTAATCTCGACGATAGCTCCTACAGTACTCTGAGCAACTTTTCAAGAACTCAAATTTAAGGGGAAGTTACAATTGATTGTGACTCAAATTTATGTCCCTTTATATATGGCTCTAACTACTTGCAATAAATAATTGCTGAACCTTGGAGAGATAACTATTCTCTACTTGTAATAGTCTTGCATTAACTAGCTGGAGAGAAATTTGAAAGCGTGATTCAAAATGAAAAGTATGTATAAGAGCTATCAAAAGAGCTTTTATTATTAGGAGAAATGAAAAATTTCAATGAAATTTTGGAAATACTGTCCACTGGTGCCATCAACTTAATTCCAACTGCAAACGAAATCACTAACATTTTAGAAAAACATTTTATTAAGGGTTTATGATATTTATTTTTCCAAATTCTTTCAAAATTAATTCTTATGAATCTTTTGTTTTAGCTTATATAAATATTTTTTTAGCAATAATTTTCATAAATCTAAATATTATAGGCTACTCACCACTATGTGCTTTAAAACAAACTGTTTTGAAAATCATAATAAATAAAACAAAAAATGGCCATAAAATAATAAATTAAAGAGCCATTTGTAAATATATAATTATCTTAGCTTTTTCCATTTTTTCCTGACAATAAATTTCAGTAATTCTCATTCATATTTTCAAAGGCAGTTACTACAAATTTTTATTTCTAATTATTACCGATTTTTTTCTATTTTATTAATAGTAAATTATAGTAGTTATTCTTGTTTTATATTGTTAGCTCCGTTAATTTTAAATTTAAAAAGAGGCAGGATTGAATCACGTTCTTTCACATTCGATAAATATGACAATTAGTTCTAAAGTTTAGGAGTTGAGTATTGCTCTTTCAAAGCTTGCAAATCGTAGTATATTTATTGATACTACTGATTTACTTAGGTGGAGTCTGGCACAATGTTATATGGCAATATTTGGTGACTTTCATATTGCTGATATTAACCCTTTTTTTCCTGATGAATTCAAGTAATTAGTTTTTTTATTGGGATAAATCTAAGTTTTTTGTTTTTTCATAATTTCAAAAAATTTGCTATGAGAGATATAACTTTATACAAATACAACAATTGGATAATATGAATTAATGGCTAATTGTTATTGACCAGAGGTATGAACGATAAATTTAAATTAATATAATTTATTAAAAATTACCTTAGTTATGAACTTAAGAGAAATAGACTTATATTTATTAATTTTTATAATAATTGACAACTATACACAATAAATGTCTAAATTTATTATAAATCTAAATACATCTTTCCTTTATTTAATAAATAAAGTTTTAAGAGTTGCTAAAAAAAGATTTCTTTATTTGCTTGAAATAAATTAAATAATATTATCATTTTATTTAAAGCAAAATCCCTCTAAATAGAGTGAAAAATTATAGCTTTAAAAATAAGTCAAAAATATTGAAATTATCTATAGTTTATTTAATAACGATGTAAGTAAGTTTATGTTCCATTTATTTACTAGTTTAAAATTTTCTTATTTATTGTTTGGTAAATAGTGTTATAATTGCTTTAGCTTTGATTATTTTACGATTCTTGGACTTAATTGGAATATTAATTTAAACCAACTTTTGTTGTGGAGTTTATATGTTATGAAAAGTATTGCTCAACATTACCGAATCCTTGGTACCTCGTTTAAATACATAGCTATTTTAATTATAATTCTATGGAATGACTTCTTGAAATGGTAACTATGTGCTTAAACTTAGATTTTGCATTTATTTGTGAAAATTCTTTCCATTAAACTTGATTTATCGTCAATTTATTCCATGTAATAATTAAGCTTTTAATGCTGCTCTTTGACTATATTAAATTTTCATTGTATTAGGGGAGGGAAACAAAACTGGGTCAAACAATGAAGCATTATTCCTATTCAATTGCTGATATGGCTGATATATATTATTTGGTTACTAGCTTTTTTTCAAAAGCTTAGATTTATTGATATTCTAGATGTATTAAGATGCAGGAATTGTGACTCATTTTTATTGGCACTCAATACGATGAGTAGACCATAATTTTGAGGTTAATTAAATTTAGACTGATCGAGTTAATGCAAAAAAGTTTAACTTCTCTGTGAAGTCATCAACTAGCTGTTACTTAACTGTGATTCCTGTTGTTATTTTATCACCCTTCAAGTAATTGCAGAGAACACATTCTTCTTATAGTTTTGATATGAAATTTTAAGCGTTTTAGCACTTTATTTCTTGTACTGTGGGCTTTTTTGAGATTTGAAGTCTCAGAACCTCTGGACACTAAATTGTACTCTTCCAATTGATTTATGTTTAATCGTAACTCTACAAAACTGCCTAAATTTGGTATGCTTTAGTTCATAATCCCAGCTACCTGAGAAATATTATTATTATTATTATTATTATTATTATTATTATTATTATTTGTGATTTGGTATTCTTTTGTGATGTTTTTGAAGAAACTATTATTGTTAAAAATTATTTTAATGTTGTTATTAAAATTGCTGCTCTTTGGTAAAGTTAGAGTACATGTTTTATTGATTGCTGTTTTATTGTAGTTACATAGGATTTTGGATTTGTTGAAATTGATAACCATTATGAAAATATTAGGTTACTTTGGGCTTAAAATAAAAATGTCACAATAAAAACAAAGGACATTGGAACTAATTTTTTTTAGATTATTGTTCTTCAGATAAAATTAATAGGCATTCCCCTGCTTATTGTTAATTTAATCAGGCTGATAATTTACAGTCTGCTGTTACTTGTACTATGAATGGAATGACTATTCAAGCTGACTAACTATTACATTTGGAGATTATTCTATTCTTAATTTGAATTTTATTGATATTTGTTAATTATCAAAGTAGGATGTGAATTCGATGTGTTTTACTGCTGCTATCCTAATTTTTCTAAATATACTTACTTTTATTTATCGATGTTGTTCATCTTATAATTTATAATTATCTGTCAATTGCTCATATATTAAAATATTGAAGTCATTTCATGAATAATTTAGAATTTGGTTAGGAAAATTTTAAAATGTGAAATGTATAAAAAAATAACATAAATCCAAGAGATTTTTACTTAAGTAAAAACTTAATTTTAATGAATAATTTCTTTATAAGCATAAAATATATTAGTTTATATAAAAATAAATAAGCCTATCAGAATAACCAATTTAATTCATGAAGATGATTTAAATGAAGCTTTAACAATTTTAAATTAGTTTGTAATTTACTATAATTAACCAACTCACTTTAAACATCAAAACCAACAACTGAATTACTAATGGGAAGTAACTAAGCAAGAATTCAATCTTAAAACTAAGCCTCTAAGGCTAAACCTTTCTAAAAACATACGATCATACCTCAAAATCATATAAATATTTTAAATCAATGAAATTGTTTATATTAAGTATTTATGGATCAATTATGCTACTAAAGAGAGAATGGATGTAAGCAGGCAGATTATTTTGGAGTTAAACAACGATTACTCGAGACCTAGGTTGCTCATGGTGAGTGAGTCTTGACGGAAAGGAGTTATTTGAGTATATGCTAGCAAATTTCAAAAGCAAGTTCCTCTGGTCTTGGAAACATTAATAGAAATTACTTATAGAAAGAGAAGTAATAGCTAAAATTTATATGTTAATTAAGCTATTTATTAGGAATAAGAGATATTTATCATGATTTTTGTAGTCCTATTTTTGTAGCATAATTCAATTAATTACAAAGAGGTAAGCATACTATTGACTTTACTTTTGCACTAAGCCCTCATGCAGGACAAGCCACACCTTCCACTTCATCAAGAAGACCTCCTTCTGTCAATTTATTTTAGGAAGTCAAAGGTTCAGGAGTAATTGATATAAAGGCTACATATAAGATCAGGATAGCTGTGTATGACACTACAAATAGAATAGACAAGATAATGATTAAATTTAAATCCATAATCAATGATCTAATTAAGAAACTATTTCAAAAGTTTTTGTTTTTTTAAACATGAAGGAAAAGTTAATAATTTTCATCAGAGCTATGCCCAAGAAAGCCTAAAGATTTAACTTTATTAAATTCGGCGAGTTTCAAGTTGCATCTTGTTTTGGGTCCCTCGGCTCAGGAGGAATAAGCCAACTGTAAATTAAAAGCCCTCTAGATTCTTACTAGAATAATCAAACACTTAAATTTCTCAATTAAATTGACAATACAAGGTATAAATTAGACTTAGAACCTATTTTTGAAAAAAAGAGAAGAGGTGTAACTTTGAAATAGATTTACTTATAACAAGCACTTTTATACATAATTTTACCTTCCCCCATTTAATTAATTTAAGGCAATTTATAAGAACCTAATGACCTGAATCAACTAAACAATCTAACAGAGAATTGAATGAATTCTTCGATAACACCAAGTTCTTACGGGCGTACTTTTATTTAGCATTACGCTTTGCACGTATCTCTAAAACACGAGTCATCTTTCAGCAAGTCAACTAGCCTAGATAAAGACCTAAACATTGATAATACTGATTTTGATTATTACTTAAGAGTGCAAGAATAAAAATCACTCGAGAAAGAAGCTAAGAAGTTCAAATTATTCTTAGTTAATTTTAAAAAATTTTAAAGTTGCTAATGAAGAAGGTAAGCTCAATTATAAACAGAGATGGACCTAGAGATTCTATATTAAGGAGGTCTTTGGAATTTAACTATTTCTCGGATCATTACTAGTAACTATTGACTTCTAAATTTAGACCTATTAACTAATCCATTAATAATATTTATTTAAACAGATGTAGGCGAGTCGAGCTTGTTCTGAGTATTCAGGAGAAAACTTCTTATTTTAAGCAATGCATTTCAAGATTTCTATTCTCTAAGAATCTAAATACTAACTGTGCAAATGGAATTTTATTTTTATTTTTGAGTATTTATGATTTATAATAGGAAATTAATAAATTTAATCAAAAAATTAATATATTAAAAGGTATTCTTACTAATCAGACGCAGGTGGTCCAACAGCACTCACATAAAATGTAAGTTTCAAAAAAGATATATTAAAAGTTTTTTTTTAGCGGTCCTACCTGGTAGGACCTGGGGTGTCAGCAGACTGAAGCTTCGCAAGGCTACACTTGGAGGGGACAGGGGAGTGACTAGGATGAGGATGAAGATGAAGATGACGAGGAAGAAGAAGATGAAACTGCTTTTAATCATGTTTCCATTTTTGATAAGTTTAATAAGTATTAGTATTTAGTTTAATAAATTAATTATAAATTTAAAGTTTTCTTATTATAAATTATGATTAGTTAGTAAGAAAATAATACAAGAAATTATTTCATCTTCATTTTAAAAAATATTGTGCCTTAAATTTTTTCTAATTTTATTAAACAACACTTTACATTGAATCCAGTTATTAAATGCTGTTAAGATTGAAATTCTTGTGTTGCTATTTAATCATAGACACATAATATGATATTTTATGTTATAATTTATAGAATAAGCCTTAGAGCACGATTCTATTGAAACAGAAAAGACTCCTTCAAACAAAGAACACGAAAGACTTTTTATAATCTACTTAAAGAATTGCTTTGACTAGTGTCTGTTTTAATATAGCTATTATTGATAAAATACATAATAATCGTGAAAATTGTATCTTAGAAATACAAAAAACTGTCATGATTTTAATACTAACAATTAAATTTATAATTAGGCAAAAAGAAATGAAAATATATTTATCCTTCAAATTTTGTGCAAAAATAAAATGCGATGTGACTTTATTTATAGCATTTTCTATTTTAATTATATATTACTTCCCGAAACATTTCTTGTTGAGCGAAGGTCCTATATTTAAGTAATTAGATTATTATTAGAGATCATGAAGATAATTTAGATAAATGTGCGAAAACAGATAATTATTCATAATTTTATCGCACTTTGGAGCGACAATAATCAATAATATCTGATTAAACAAAAATATATTTGGATTGAACAATTGAAAAATGTTTAGATAGTAAAAATATAATAAAAATATATGAAAAATTATAACTTACAATGTATTTTACGTACATTCATTTCTTTTATCAGGATGTATTTTACAGTGCCTGAAGAAATGACATTTCATTTTAGTTATAATTTTTTTAATTGAAAATTTTAATATGTTTATTTATAAGTTATGATAGTTTTTTATTTTCAAAGATTTATGATCGATAATAAATATTCTTGCACTTACTATAGCAGGCACCTTAGTTTTCCTATAATTTAATTTCTTTAAATAAGTGATGAAATCATTATTCACAAATCAAGAATTGTAATTATGTTAAATTCATGGACTTAGTAAAATTAAATACTTACAAAATGATAAATAAATCATCATCCTCTCAAATTATCAAACAATTATTTGGTAAGTTAATATAAAATAGTACTATTAATATTCAAAGACAAACTTTTATAAACTATCAGCATCCTTCGATATTTAGGTTTTTCAAGGAATCTCATAAGTAAAAGTAAGTTATACTCATCGATTATTTGCATTAATTTAAATTGACCAAGTTTCCCATTTGCTATTTACATCTCAACTTTGTATGTTTATTGAACATTTTATTGATTATTGGTTAGGAATAGATTATCAAAATTACAGTTTATGCTGAAGGTGATAAAAAGAATAAATATCAAGACCAAGCAATTGAAGGAGAGAACCTGCTAGATTCACTCAATGACATGAATATCAAAGATATCTCAGTGTTTGGAATTTGCGATAAACAACTTGCTTATCACTACTGAAAAATAAATTTAATTAGGAAATATGAGAGTATACAAGCCCCTACAGTGGCTGAGCATGATGTCTTAGATGAGTTAGGTCCACTTTTTAAAGAGAAGTAAGTATATAGCCGAATATTATATTATTAGAGTATATGGAATAAAAATAATAGTATTTAACTATATTGTTAAGTTAAACTAGGATGTCATGTCAAATAAAAATTAATAAAGAAAAGGAGGGGGTGAGAAAGAAATTCAAAGAAGAGCATTTGAATTTTTAGAAAAATTTAATGATGACCTTTGATAACTCTTAATTTTATCAATTCCGTAATTAATAACAAGATAGCTCATAAAATTTATATATATATATATATTACAATCATATGTTTAGGGATTCTTGTAATTATTTTAAAGCTTTAATATATATTCAAGTTGGTAAAATAAAAATAATAAAATTAATGTTAGTTATTAAATATTCGTCGATGATTAACAAATTGTAGTTATATCCATTTTCTTAATATTAGAAACAAAGTGTACTCTCCTGGTCCTGTAATTGCATTGATCAATTTAAAGCTGTTCTGTTTAAGATCAATAGCACTACTATTCATGTTAGGTGCTTATTGCTAAGCCACACTCATTTTTGATGTATTGAAGAAAGTGTGAGTTGCTGATTATGCGATCGTTCCTTGTCCTGGTACACTAAAATCAAAGTGATTCTTTCTTAACTCATTTTTCTTTTCTTGGTTAAGTACTCCTATAAAAGTACCGCCATCGTGAGTTAAATAGAACTAGTTCTGATGAGAAGTTTTGTAGTGAAGAGGATTAGATTGTTCAGCGTGAGATAAAGCGAAATAATTTGCTCTTAAATAATCATCAAAAAATTCTTGTCTGGATAAGCTACTTTAATATTTCCATATTACTAGTAAGCTGCTCCTGCTGATGTTATATCCATAAATTTATTGTTCTCACCTCCATTTTGAAAGTTAGATTGAAAACTTCTTTTGCTTATTGTAGGTAAAGGTTTGGTTGGCATCTTGAAGATATTTTTTAGCATTTTTGATCTTATAAGTAATTTAATAGATTACACCTCCCATAGATTTATCTCCAATTTCTAGAGAGCTGTTCCTTAACTTTTTCTGAATGTTTTAGTCAAGTTAAGTTGGACTATTTGATTATTTAAATCCGCTATAGCCTTAATTTGCAGATTTTTATTTAGGAGGATTTCGACCTAGTTGGAAATGAGCTGATCTCAAATTCTTCAACAATTCTTTGTCTAATCCTGTAAGAGTAGCGTTATGAGCTCTGAATTGTAATAGGGCCAAAGTAATCATTGGATAAGATTAACCATCACCAATTGTAATACCTGTCTTGCTTTTTCAATATTTCCTAAAGAAGTGTTTCTAATTTAAGCAGGACTCTAAGAAACATAAAACTTTCATTATAATTTAACTTTTGATAAAATTATTTTTGATGAGTAGTCATCACAGGATCACTTTATCGACCAAGATCAAAATGATTCTTTCTCGCATCATTTTTGGCGTTATTAACTCTATATATAAATATTAACTATAAGTTATATCTTACGGTTCAGGTCCAGCTTAAACTTACTACTTAAATCTAGATCCTGCCCCATCGAGATTGAACTTTGACTTGGTCGTAGTTTCATAAGTTATGTGTTCATTTCCAAAATTAAAATGATGTCCTCTCATGAGTTGAATTTCTAGTTATTATCTTTATTATTTGCAACTACTTAGACAGAGAGACTTCTCTTTGAGTATAATGCTTTTTGAGTTGATACATAAATGTTGCTTAAGCCTTAACCCCCAATTTCCCAATGAAATTTTCTTAAATTAGCTCTAGTTGCTGCATCAATTGTCATTGCTTTAAAGTGATTTGGGGGTCCATGGTAATTTGCTTTACATAAACTACCCTTATATTTATGAAAAGAACAAAATAAAACATTATCTTTGCTTTATTAGTAATATAAAGCTGTTTAGGGGATAGCTCACTAAGTGCAAAATTAGATTACCTCAATTGAATATAAGTTAACTTGGAATTTATACCACCAGTTTGTTGAGTGTATGGATCAATCTGCGATTAAGTTGTAGACTTATACAGCAGGCTCTAAAACTCATTTATTTTAATATCTTATTCTAAATCCATATTGTCTGATTCATACAAGTACGAATTATTTCTATGATAAAACCAATTTTTGGTTGACTTACTTCCCTCCTCCACTAAATGAGAAATGATTGGACTTGAAAGCTCTGGTTATTTCATGACTACACTAAGGAGAAACGATTTAACGACATTTGATGCTTATTTCGCAGGAGGTTGATAAATTTTTAATTAAACTGACAGAATATAAATATAATAATAGTATTCACTTTATTATATATTCTAAGATTTATTTTAGTTTTTTCTATACTTTTCAATATCAAGTTATAGAGTAATTTTTCCATTTTAAAGCATTAATTAACAACTTATAATAATTTTGCTAACTAAATATATAAAATGAAAAAGGAAAATTAACCAAGTAGTCAGACACTTGCAGATTATGCCTTTGAGAAGATTTGAAGCTAATACTAGAAGTATCTCAATCCCTCTTTTCATTTATGTTTTCTGAAATAGTTCAACAGAAGAGATAAATGTGCCTGCTTTGAGAATTAGGAATCCAGCTGGCAACGGTATGATTATGTCTTTAGTTAAATTGTTAGATATTATGATTTATTTATGCAAGAATCGCATCTACAGAATGATTTGGAACATTAATTTTACTACTTGGGTGTGGCAGTGGGTGAGAAATTACTAGAAATCCTATTTTACAGAGAAAAGGCAGGGATCAGTTGAGCTAACTTTAATGGCAAAAGAGAGACTAAACTGATTAATATGCATCACTTTATCATTGTTGAATTTGTAATTAATTGAGCAGTTTTTATTATAATGTGATGTTAGCTATTCGGTAAGCCAGCAAATGGCATTGGGCGTAGACCAAAGTAAAAGTGAGGGTTGACTTAATTCAAAAATTTATAAGTTAAATAATAGTGCTTTAAAATCATCACCTTCTGATATTAAACTTTCAAATTTATTATTGATTAATCAATTTTAATGATCATAGGCAACACAAGAAAATAAAAAACGAAATCCATCAACTTCTCGCCTCAATAAAAACGAAAATTCTTCATCAATTTATAACAATTTAAAAAAATCAAGAAAAGCCTTTAGTGAAAAGATAATCAATTAAAAATTAGAAGCCAAATGGAAAAGAGTCATAAAACAGCTTCTATTAGTAAATAACTAATAAAAAACATGGGTGATAATAGAGTTGTAATACCATAAAGTGAAAATTAAACCAGCTAAGATATTGACAAAATAATCCAAGTTATCTCTGATATCCCATATGATGAAAATATAAAAAACTTTAAAAACAAAGCTTAATAGCTTAGGATTAGAAATTTAAGTGCTTAAAAATAATTTAAAATGTGGATCAAAATTTTCATGAGACTTAATCAATAATTATTAAATTTGCTTATTTATAAAGAATCAAGTGAATATGAAAAAAGCCGATATGCAAACAAATGTTTAGTGATTCTTTTTTTAAATAATTATTCTAAATTGCTCTTATTTCTAAATAATAAAGTCATCCGGTTTTATCTTATAATACATCTTATATTGATGATGATTAAGACTTCTATCAATAACTGATTTAACTTATAATTTTAAAATCAAGCCAAAGATATAATAATATTTAACAGCAAGACATTGTAATAGTATAAATCCACAGCTCGTCAACAAAAACTATTAATATCTAAGCGCTAGAATTTAACTAATCATAAAAATTAAATTCTGGGAAACTTCTTTTTATAAATTTTATAAAAGAGTAATTTGTTTTGTATAAAGGAAGTTTTTTAAATAAATTTACTGCATTTGCTAACAAACCATTAGGTAAATATATAGAATGATACTGTTACAAAAGTTCAAAGCACTAATCAATCATTTCTTACTCCAACCATGGCAAAAACCTCAACGCTAAGCTAGTATCAGATTTAGTAGTAAGAAGTCTTGACACTAGTGCTTTAAGATCAACTATATCTTATGATGGAAATTCTCTCTAAAACTGTCTTGATTTCGCCGCATCTTTCCAAATCACTTGAACGATTAGAGGAAATCTCTGTAGCTATAGTGGAGTTCCTGTAACGAACACTTCTAGACAGCAGAGGAATTCAAGTGTCTGCTCTGGCGTTTTCACAAGTTTTGAGTCTTCATCTCCCACGTAGTATGTTCTTTTGGATAACATTAGATATCTTTTAATTTGAATTTGATCTAGCGCTTCCCTCTGTGACTGTTTCTCTGCTATAAACTTAGGTTTCTCGGCGTGATACAAGACTCATGCTTCCATTGCGAGAAGATGTACAATTCACATCACTATCATCCATCATGTTCATATTTAAAATCTGAATATTATTTCTAATTTATTTTAACAATTTCCTTATTACAAAACAAATTACTCTTTTACTAAGAAATTTTATATTTTAAAACACGTGAGAAAATAAAATTTAATGAATATTTAAGATGGAAGGGAAAGTAGTGAATTTAACGTTAGCTATAATAATGAGTAAGTTGATAATAGTGTAAGTTAAGTATTAGGGAAGAGTTTATATTAACAAGAGGGAAGATAGTCTCACAAATTTTAATTAAAAATTTGTGATTTAAATAGGATCAGAGATAATTAAGGATGGAGACATCTCTTAAAACAATGGAATAACCTCAACAAAACAAATTTAAACTCAGTATTACAAATATATCAAGTATTTAATTATATTTACACTATTATTCAAATTAAAAAAAACACATGTAAGTCTTTTGAAGATAATTATGACTCAAACATAAAGTAGAGCATTAAAAAAAAGAAGATTAACTTTAAAAAAAAAAAGATAGTAATTTAATAACTATTAATTTTACAAATTTGATTTTATTTATATTTTCATTTAAATTTCCATGTGTTTTTAAAGAATGAATTAGTCATATATAAATATTTTTATCAATCTATCTGATGGCAAAGTATGGTATTTGTAAATACTTCCTATAATACTGACCCTAAAGCCAATGTCTATCCTCCAGTAATCGAAGGATATAATATTCTTTTATATGATTATGATAGCTTTGTAAAATTTATATTTATCTTGTGAGTTAGATGTCTTTTTCAAATATACTTTTATCATGATTAAAACAATATTTAACTTTAAAGCGGAACATCTGATATTGATTTTATATATAATATCTTTTGATTTTAGTTTAGTATTTTCAGTTTGTGAAATGGATATATTTCCAGTGCCATTAATATATACTTTTAATAAGAAATTTCTAATATAAATTATTACACCTTTGAAATGAGCAAGAATATTTTTAATTTAGTGATTCCCATAAAATTTACGATACTATAATTTTTCTTAACATAAAATAGATCTGTTGTTATGTGAAATAGTTAATTAAATTTTATAATATAATTTATAACATACCAATATTGATATCATAAAAGATTAAGCATAATAGCAATATTATTAATATTATTTTCAATGTAATTCATTTCAATTGTGGAAATTCTCGTTTTACTAAAAAAAAGAAAACATTTACAAACAAATTGTAGAAACGCCATTCTCAAGAAATAAATACAACCGCCTTTTTAGCATAACCAAAACACCATAGATCAATTAAAAAGCGAGGATTGGAGTTGAGAACAATAAGATTAGTAACTAATAATTATTGACTGAAATCAAATTTACACACCCTGATTGGATTATTTTATAAGGACATATGATCGAGTCAATAGTTTTAATATTTATAAAACACAAACTTCAGGTAATTTTTACTTCTGCTTTGAACTAAACTTAGACCAACTTTGAGGCAGATAAAATTTCTCTGATTAATGATCTTTTAATATTGTTAATTTAGGTTGTTGTTGTTGTTGTTGGGAATGGAGTACTAAGATAAGGATAGAGTTTTAGTAGTAGTATAATATATGGTTTCATCTGAGTATTTCTGATCCTTTATCTCTTAGATCAAGTAAAAAATCTGATGTCTAAAAGAAGAATAATTCCATATAACGTTTGCCATTTTTGAATGATAATAATTCAGTTAATAATAATTAAAAATTACTATTTAAATCTAATTTTGTAATAATTAGCCCAAAAGTTATAATTGCACACCAATAATAATTAATTCTTAATCAAATCGTTTTTAACTCCAATCCTCGCTTTAAAATTGATCTATGGAATTTTAGTACCAAATTTTGCATTATGCAGAGCAACATTCATGCTAATTTTGTGCAAATTGATTTAAATAATAATCATTAAAATGATACTCAATTTTAACCTATATATCTCGACTAGATAAAATTTATTAAGCCAGTTTATGAGTAAAAGCTTTTTAAAATGTATTTATTTGCCTTTAGACAAATTTATTGTAATTCTCCATTTAATAAAAATCCCAAGTTATCTATTGAAAGATAAAATTTTATTCCCAATAATGAATCAAAACCCCAAAACCCTTTCAGTAGTTTGATTGAGTTTTTTATCGATAAAAGTAGACTATTAATGCATACTTTATTAGGGTTTATATAGGGTTTAAGTAGGGTAATTTAAGTGAGCATTTGCTAGGTTTGGGGTCAGTTTATGACAGTGAGTATATAGATTTATTGTTTAAGTTGCTATATGGTTGTAATGAGTATGGTGATCAACTCCGACCTATTCTTAATTACACATCTATAGCAAGGCTGCTCCATAAAGCTCCTGAAGTTTTGAGATATCACTGTCTATTAGCATTGAATTTAAAGAAGCAACTTAATTCTAAGCCTAAGAGACCCTTAAATTTAGCAGCATCATATCGATTATCTTATTAATGATAAGACTCTTCAATACTGGGCTCATTACTCTCTGCCATAGAGAGCTGTGATGTTTCATCGCCAATTTCCTGAGCTTCATATCTTTGCTTAGTCTATACCCAACATATATAAAAAGACTGGAATATCTTACAAGACAGTCAATCGCATTAAGAGAGTGATTGACTTTAATGTTCCATTTTATAAGACTAATTTAAATTATATATTCGATTAAATGCAGAGGGCTTAGGAGCATAATATAAAGTTCATACACGCTGATGAGGCAGTATTCACGTTTAATACCTTCATATCAAGGTCTTGGTATAAAAGCTATAGCAAAATAGAAGTATATGATTAAAAGGTTACTATAAAGACTGAATAATATACTAAGTTCTTGCAATAACTCAGAGACAAATACTCTGATTAAGAGATTATTCTGTTCGTTGATAACTTGTCAGTTCATAAAACTAAAGACTCAATAAAGGAAAATGAAATGCTTAACATAACACTTGTATTTAATGTTCCTTACAGCCCTTAGTTCAATGGAATTGAATTATATTTGGGGTTATTGAAAGATCATTGTAAGAATTTGCTGTTTAATTATCTGATGCATGATTTAAAGATAGATACAGTTGATTTTATTAAGAGTGCTGCTAAAAGAGTCAGCGATGATAAAGCTAAAGTATGCGCAAGAGAAGGTATATTTTTTGTTTATAAATAAGTTTTAGATTTAAGCGAATGAATAAGTTCACATATTAAATTAACCCATAATGAGATTTGTCCTCTCTTTATTTTCTTCTTCTTGAAGCTTGCTTGGGCCCATGTTTCTTCTCTTAGTGCTAGCCCCTGCATCTATGTTCATCTAGTCTGTCTGTTATAAATCTTTGAAGATTCTCTTACTCAATTCATGCTTTACTTGCGATTTCTCTCTCTGTTTAATTTGCTGCGCTCTTTCATCAAGTAAATAGCAGTGCCATGTTTTTCTATAAAGGTAGAAGACTAAGCTTACTAGAAATGAATGAATGCTTCTGCAGTTCCTAGAGCCAGGTTTCTCTGATTTTAATTCCCTGCTTCTCTTTTACTTTAGGTGAGAATCTAAAACGTTTCTTGTGAGCTTCTTAAATAATTTAATTTAAGTAATCAGGTTTAAGAGTTTCAAGAACGCTAAAGAAGAAGTTTCTCTCTGGCAACTTTTTAGAGAGTTGAAACTTTGATGGAAGGTAGAGAGCAACATCAGGATCACTCATAGCATCATCATAGAGATTTGTTACTGATATTTCAGGGTAATTAGGTAGATCTATCATCTTTATTTCATTAGTCTTAAAAGCTTTTTTCTCTTCGTTTAGCAATGCTTTTAAGGTGGAGAATTTTGTTCCTGAGTAAGTAAGAATAATTCAAGTATTGTTAATATAAAGCTAAATTTTTGAATTAAGAATGAATATTTAAATCAGAAATATAAATATTTAAATTAAAGAGAGCTCTTTTAGGAAAAAATAAGACGAAAGATCTCTACAAGCCAGTTTGAAATTAATATCGCCGTCTCTAATATGATATTTATATCAACTTCTTCCCTCTATATATTTCTTTTCTTATAATCTTTGCAGAGGATGAGTTTTATGTGCATTGGAATATAAAGTGTATCGTTTAACTTAATATTGACAGAATACGATTGTAATAGGGAAATAAAAAAAAAATATAACTGTAGATATATGTAATTATAACTGCCTATAATTTGATAAGCTATTAATTGTAATTAGATTTATATAACTTTTAATATTAAACTGATTGTACATTATAAATTGTACAGTTTTATGATTTTAGTTTTTTTAAATATTAATGCTTACCTATAAATTTTGCATTGAACAGTTTTAATAATTAAAGTTTAAAAGAGTATATATAGCCTTCTCGATTTCTGTGTGTGATTGCTTTTCATTCTCGGCTTTTATGCTAAACTCGAAAATGTGCCTCAAAAGTTTTTTTTGGTTGTTTAGGGGTTCTTCCATCGTAGATTAGATACTTAACACGACTATACTATCAGTGTTTTAAAAAACATTTCTCTATCACTCGTTCGAATAATTATTTCTCTCATTTTTAATTTAATATTAATTACTCTATTAAGAAATTATATTTAAAACTTTACAATTACTCTTTTAAAAACTTTAATTATTAAAAATGTTCAATGCACAATTTATAGGCAAGCCTTGATATTTTAAAAAACTAAAAACATAAAAATGTACAATGTATAATGTACAATAAGTTTAATATTAAATATTTAATAAATCTTATTACAATTACAAGATGATCAAATTACAGGCAGTTATAATTATATATATTTACACTTATATTTTTATTTTTGAATTTCCCCGTTTCAATCGTATTCTATCAATATTAGATTTATTTTATTATTTAGATTAATTAAGAATTCTTTAATGTCTTAATTTTTTTAAATTAAGGCAACATGCTTTGAAAGGTAAATTTTCAAAATTGAGACAGCGGCCTGTCAAATTTTTGCAGTATTAACCATCCATAGGCTCAGTGAGTATTTGCAGAAATGATCCTATATCATATAATATTGCGAGTGTGAAAAAATCAGAAATCTATAGATTAACGGCTTTGATTCGAAGAGCAACAAATTTTAAAAGTCGAGAAGTGGTCACTTTCTGAATCTTTGAAGCTCAAATGGCATTAATTTACAATACGTGTTACCAACAGCTTATCGCGAATTGATCTCTACCATTGCTACATGATAAACTAAGAAATCTCCAAACCTCTCGGATTTATTGCGAAAAGATCTATTTAAGATAGTAGAAAAACAATTAAGACTTAATTAATAACCGCTTTTTAATTAAGAAGTAATAGTAATTTATATTTAGATTAATCAAAAGCCTGCAAAACTTAAAATGCAGGCTCTAAACATCGAAAGGCGAAACAGCTCACAAAACTTAAGCAAAACTCTACAAGAATTGAGACGAGATACTTCAGTCTCATTAACCAGCATTGGATTTGACCCAGATGTAAGCGTTCACTCTGCAAAGTAATATGATCAAGACTTAAATAACATTTTTGACCCTCAAATAGTTCCAGCTCTATAAAGGAGAGGTCAAAAAGCAAACTACGATGGTGCAGTGCTCCCTGACCTCATAGATAAAGCTAAACTTATCTTTCAATTCACAATTATGACATCAGTAAGATCCTAGAGCTGGAAGAATTCAAGCCCCTTATAGGTTCTCGTGATCTCACAAAGTTTGTCAGCAAATTCAATCTCAATAAAACTACACAAAGCTATGCTAAGTCTGTTAAAGATTACAAATCTAAAGACCTCAATGAAATTCAAATCTAAATCAAAGTCAAAATAAAAGCCTAGCGTACTTACTTAATACTTAAATAAGACAAGGACTTCCTTGATGAGAGAATTGACAACGATAATTCCCAGATAAATTATGGATAGAAAATATAATCTAAAATCACATCCCACTACATCAGGGAATTCATGATCTTAAGCCGAATGAGAGGCAGGACTTTATTTGGAAAATATTTAATAAAAAGAGTTAAAGTAATCTAGAATTTCTTTAAAACCTTAAATCAGCTTGCTAAGAAAACTTGTACGAGGATATGTTTAGAAATATTTATGAGCTAAATCAAAGGGCTCAAGTGAGCCTCTCCTAATTAAGACCCGACTTTTCCTCTCCTCGTTGCTTTACTTTTGATACGAAATTATTGAAATTGATGAAACACTCCTTAATTCTTTTTGCCTAACGACCAAATACTGAGCAAGATCTAGGTTTATCAAATTATATCTTTATAAATGAGACAGAATGCTTGCAGAGAATTCAGGATGAATTAGTAAACCTTGACAAGGCAAAAATCTGCATCTTTGCACTTATGATTGGGACTTTTCAACAGTTCAAGATTGATTCTCAAGCAGTAATGCTGCTGCAAAACATATTGCTTTGTCTGAATAAACCATTTATTAAAATTCTAAAAGAAGATTAAGGTTTAAGATTGATTCGTCACATTCCAATTAATTTGGTAGGGGATTTCATTTATATCTGTTCTCTCTCAATCGCAACCAAGTAATAAAAGCTGGATAACTTTATAAGCACATTAAGCGAAAATTTTCATATCTAAATGGGACTTTATCGACCAGGAAGACTTTATTTCATTCCTTTAATAGATATCTACAGTGCTTAGATTGAGAAATCCTCTTTGTGTCTCTAAATTAGATGATACATCTGATCTAGCTAAAAACCAAGCTTTCATATATCAGGAAAAAGGAGTGAGATAGCGAAGGGATATCATTCAGGAATGCCTTAATGCTGACTTTAAAAAGCTTAACTAGTTTTTGAATGTCCCAAATAAGACTAGAAATTTTACAGAAAAGGGAAAGAAACGACTATAGAATAAGTTCAGGAAGTTGAATAAGGAGTTCTAAGCTGTAACGGATTTTTACAGAGACATGTCTTTGAAGGCTTTCCAGTTAACTAATCAATAGATAAGACTACAATAGATACTAGGCTTCGGTTTCATCACTCTGTAAAAGATAGCGCTAAAATTTTTGACCTAGGCAGATTTTAAATTTAATTTTATAAACTTTGGAGTTGGTAATGGTAAAACATTGCTATGTTCTACCATGGCAACTCTTTAGGCTAAAAGTTTAAGAAAAGTAGTGTTTGTGATTGTGGAAAAATGACTATTTAATACTTTGAGATGAGAAAAGGTTTGAGCCTATGATTAACCAGCTTAGCCTTAATTTATAATTTAAATCAGTATGAAAATGAGACTGGGGTTTACTATTTGACTTAGAAACACTTTGAATATCTGATAGAAAATGAAGTATTTCAATAGTTGTAAAGCAAATCAATCGTTATGATTGACGAGTATGATTGGATTTTCTTTGAAGAAAACGTTAGGTAAATGGAGAACACTATGAGATTCTTCCATGGAGCTGAGCGAGTACTAGGATTTACTGGTTCAAGATTAGCACCTAAAGAATAAAAGTGCCTCTAAATCTCTTTTAAAACATAGGATGTTATATTTTAAAAATTAAGCAGCATGATTGGAGATAAAAGAATCAAACTGCAATAAGAACTGGTGAAAACTAATCTAGTAGATTTTTGCTAAAATATTTAAAGTATGGCCTTAGATTATTGCAAGCTAACTCCAGTTATCATTGTTGTACAACAGTCCTATACTTTTATCGAGAACTTCTTTCCAAGATTCTAGTAGCTACGATTTTTCCAATGAAGAACATGAAAGGTAGGAAGATAGAATCTTAGTTTGACTCAATGCTTGAAAGTAAAAATGGTGAGGGCTAATACGATCGTTTCTTGTTAAATGAGTAGCAAGGAAGGAGCACTGACTTGAAAAAAATCTCACGAAATTGAATTTAAAGGCGGCTTGGCTTGTTCTTGATTGTAGCTGATGTCTTTTCAATTCAGTCAACTGAACAAATTCTAGGGAGGGTTGGTAGATTACATCGCAAAGGTACTTATAAGTAAATAATTTATAAGCAAAGCTCTAAAGAAACCCCAGAGCAAGTTATCTAGGTGCACCAATAATTCTTAGAGAATGATTTGCATATGAAAATTGAGAATGATTTGCATATGAAAATTGCTTCTCTATAGACTATCTTTGGATACTAGGAATGGTGGTAGCAAAATCTAGAAGACTAAAGGCCATAATCTAATCGGGCACCATCCTAAGACTCAAAAAGTATTTAAGGCGATAAAAATGATGAAAGTTCTAATGAAGCAAGCATTTCAAAAGCAATATCCGATCAAGAAAATTTAAAACAAGGAGTCAAAATTATGAATGAGGACTGCAAAGAGACAATACCCCAAAACCCCAATTCATGCTTAGTCTATGAGTTTATAGTGAATTGACACACGTTTATTAATGCGAAAATGCGACTAAGCGACTATTAATAAAGACTATAGTCGAAGACTAGGTTGATTGAGAGTAGTCGTGACTAGTCTGAACATGAAAGTCAGAGTATACAACTAACCTTCACCATTGTTCATTTAGGTGGTTTGTGATTAAGTCTTGATTACTACTATTAACTTTTAAATTTAACTTAACTATTAATCAATCTAATCAACCACAGTTATAATCATTTGTCTTAAACTTAAGATTCATGAACGAGGAACTGTTCGACTAGGATATCGCTGACAACAATGCTTAGAACTTTGCAAACTTTTACAACCACCAGCTTAATCCAGAGTTTCATACTAGCTCCATAAACTTTCAATCAGATATACAAATCAAAGATAACTTACCAGAGTCAAACAACGAGGATGACAAGAGTGCGATTTCAGCACCAGCGACTACTGTGTATTGATGCGCTAACTGCTCCAAGGTTTTTAATAATAAGAGCAATCTCAATCGTCATGTCAAAGAAGTTCACAATAAATCCAAGCAGAGCGACTAAGGATTGTAGAAGCAGGAACAAAAGTCGCAAGGATTTCACTCCACAATATCTAAAGTAAAAAGAGATTAAATTTAATAATAATAAGGAGACTAGTCGATGGCTAATGAGAGTGATGACTAAGAGGAGGAACTCAAGGAACCTCCAAAGAAGAGGTAGAGAGTGAATGCTAAAACAAGCTCGAAGACTAACCCAAAGGTTGATATTGAGATCCCTGACACTGAGGATGAAGTGGATGACTCAATCGCAAGGATAAATAAGTACAGAGTCGATGATACTTTTATCATTCCTTGCTTCAAATATCTCTACGACTAAGCGACTAAGCCTAGTCCTCTCTAAAAAATGACTAGTGCTCCTTATGGGACTATGCTTCATGACGGAAGATTCTACAAGCTGTTCGCACTGAGAGGTTTTCTTGAAGAGGAGCTTGAATCAGAGTAGCTGCAAAGGGAGTATGATATAACTAAGACTGCCTTCTAACTCTAACTTCATGGAATCACTTAGTTGGAGATGGTCTTGAAAGGCAGCGATCACATCGCACTCCAGTACCTGATCCCTCAATTCAGCTACGACTACTATATGATGACTAATCGCAGTGCTCATTCGGATCGACTAGTCATGAAGCAAATCATATATGGTTTAAGAGAACTGCATACAATCGGATTCGTACACCACCGACTAAGCTTCAATAATATAGTCCTCAACGACTACCCTATCAAGGCAAGACTAAGGAACTTTGAGAATGCAAGAGTACTCGCATCTAAAAGTAGATTGAGTATGATGGGTCATTAATGTTTTATCCGACTACAGGAGTCTTCTTTGCTGGTGATCGACTAGTCGATGTCTACGCCTTAGTCTCTATGATTGTATACCTGTTCATGACTAAAGACTACGACTCTGTCTGGACTACCTAGTCGTAGCTAGTCGAAAATGCAGCAGCATACTCTAAGAAGACTACAGCTAACGCAGTCATCAAAGATCTTATCAAGCAATTCTATCTCTAACCTTGGACCAGATACTGGTACAGTTTAGCAGAGGTCGAGGAGAAGTTTGATAAGCTTAACTGGCAACCAGAACACAGAGTACTTTATGTTCCCCCCAAAGTCAAGAGACTTATTTGATTCAAACCTAAGATTCATTCAACCGCAGTTTTTTTAGTCTTTAAGTTAATCTTAGTCTCCGACTACCTAGTCGTTTATTATTAATATCGCACTAAGTTAAAATCCCTCCTTACACTCTAATTTTCAATGCACTCTCCTATGCTTTATACTCTTATCATTTACTCTTATTTTCAACTAATACTATCACTCCTGCTGGTATGTAGGTGAGTGTTAATGAAGTGATGTTTGTTACAAGATTCAAAGAATCTTACACCTTGGGTAGTCTCAAAATCTACGACTAGTCAGTCGAAAAATTTATACTTGAGAAAACTAGGTAGTCGAAAAACCTACGACTAGTCTTGATAGTTTATCTAGTCGATTCTTGGATTCATACTTCTCTACTACTCAAAATCAACCTATACTTTCATTCCACTCTTTCAGAGGTAGTCTAGAGCAATCAAAACCCCAAAACCCCTTAGTGAGGTTTATAAGTGCTTTGATTAGTAGGGTAAAGTTGGGGTTTTATTAGGGTTAGTAGAGAAATTAGGCCAGTTTGCAAAATGAGAAATAGAAATTAGCGATTTTTGGGGTCTATTTATGATGAGAAATATTTAGATTTACTGCTTAAGCTTAGGTATGGTGCGAGTATTAATATAGACTAACTCAAACCAGTGATGAATTATTGTGCGATTGCAAAGCTATTGTGTAAGAGTGCTTCGACTGTAAGGTATCACTGCTTGCTAGCTGTTTAGCATTTCAATTCTGGTTCTTGATAACATCCTGTAAGAAAATAAAAGTTCTCTTAGCAGCATATTGAATATCTCTGCGATTCTAAGACTCTTAAGTATTGGGCACATTCCCACTTGACTAGCGAGCTGTGATGTTTCATCGCAAGTTTCCTGACATGCGTATCTCACTATAGACTATCGCAAATATTTATTGAAGTAATGGTATTACCTTCAAGACTGTCAATAGAGTGAAGAGAGTGATTGACTTTACTCTGCCATTTATAGTAATAATTTAAACTATATATATGATTAAATGCAGAGGTCTATTGATAATAACATCAAGTTCATACACGCTGATGAAGCTGTTTTTACGTTCAACACCTTTATTAATTAGTCTTGGTACAAGAAGTACGATAATATAGAAGTGTATGACTAAAAGGTTAAGGTTGTCACTCACGCAATTTTGGCTGGTATCAGTGAATATTCAGGCTTAGAATCTTATGTTATTCATCCTCGCTCTATTAAGCGAGAGCAGTATATAGAGTTCTTACATAAGCTAAGAGATAAGTACAACGATCAAGAGATCATCCTGTTTGTGATAACCTCTCAGTTCATAAGACTAAGGAATCTAAGAAAGCTTTTGAAGAGTTAAAGATAACTCCTGTGTATAATGTTCCTTACAGTCCTCAATTTAATGGAATCGAATTCTATTGGAGTTAGATTAAGACTCACTACAAGAAACTCTTGCTTTATCGCCTAATGCATGATCTCCCAATCGACACAGTAGACTTAATACAGAGTAGTTGCAGGAGAGTGGGTAAAGACTAGACTACGATATGTGCAAGGAAAGGAAGAATGAATGTTTATTAATAAGTGTTAGACTTAAATGAATGAATTATTTCATATATTAAACGAACTCTTAAATGGATTCGGCTTCTCTTTCTTTTCTTCCTCTGGTGCTTTACTAGGACCCATGTTTCTTCTCTTTGTACCAGTACCAGCATCTATGTTCATTTCATCAGACTTTTTAACTTCATTATAAAGTCTTTTGCTAACTTAATGGATGGTTTGAGACTTTCTCTTTCTGTGAACCTTTGCATTCTCTTTCATTAGAAATATACCAGTTCCAGGTTTCCCTAAAAAGTTATAAATCAAAGCTTACTAGAGAGATAAGGATGCTCTTAAGCTCTGCTAGCCACGTCTCGCTTATTAGTATTCCTTGCTTCTTTTAATCTTCAGGAGAAATAGAGTAGCGTTTCTTATTAGCTTCTTCTATAATTTCTCTCAAATAACCTCTTTGATTGTACCAAGGACACCAAAGAAGAATTTTCTTTCAGGCAACTTATTTGAGAGTTGCTTCTTGCTAGGAAGGTAAATAACCACTCATCATCTTTCATTGCATCCTCGTAGAGATTTGTGACTGAAATCTCTGGGTAGTTAGGTATTTCAATCAGTTTGATTTCTTTGTTTTTAAATGCTTTCTTCTCCTCGCAGAGTATTGCTTTTAAGAATGATATTTTAGTACCTTCCATCGTTGGAAGGAATAGACCAGCTGTATACATCGTTGATTAACATCAATTTATTTTACCATGCTAAGTAAGGTATCGATAGAGATCCTCCTTGCTTCTGAATCTTGATATCATTTCTTGAGCCTCAACCCTTTTCATTTGTTCATTGAATGATTCCATCTTTGTTCCTCTTCCTATTAATGAATTTCAAGTTTTAATTTATAGACTTCTGGATCCTTTCCTTTAAAATCTTACTATTAAATGTGGGCATCTTATAGGAGGTCAACCCTGTAAAGATACGTGGAGAAGGTTCGCAGAAGCTGTAACAAACTTCAGAGATGGAGCTCCATTTTTATCAATTTAGTTCCATTAAATTAGTACTAAATTTGTTTAAATTTAATTAGTACCGGTACTAAATTCGTTTAAGTTTAATTGGTACCAATTTTATAGTACCAAAACTTAATTAGTACCTAGTTTTAATGCAGTGAGGTTTTAATGGAAAAGTTCCAATCTGGTTCTAAACTTAATTTGTACCAGTACCAACCTGAACTTTATCTGAGTTGGTACCAGAATCAAAATTATTAAGTGCATAATTACAAAAATTATAGTTATAAACTGAGTATAAATATGAAGTCTTAGAGCTTAGATCAAACCATCATTAATTCTGTAGCAACTCCTATATAGTCCAGCTATAGCTATAGAGGTTTTAAGAGCTTTATAATAGAAATTTAAATTTGAATTTAAACATGGCGGTCAACTTAAATCGTAGAGCGGCACTTTTAGAGCAGGTCAATCCATGCTTAACTTTGGTTCAACCAAGAAACAAGAAGTTGTATATATTGAGAGGGAGGCAGAGCTAAGAGCTCTTGAATTTGAAGCACAGGTTTTTATTATATAGGTTTAAAACATGAAACAGAAAGCTGAAATAGAAGTTTAGACATTAATAAAAGATGTTGAGGAAGAAAAGGAACAGCTTCAGATTTAAAGGATTAAAACTTTTGAATGCTAAGACTGCTAAAATTTTTTCTCTACTGATTCCAGTTTGAAGAGACATATGAAAGAGGTTCACTCTGGGAAAGTTAAGGTGTATTTTAAGCATGATAAGGTCGATGGCAGGTACTAGTGCACGACTTGTGAGAAGTCTTATACTCACTCAGCTAAAGTTAAGAAATATATGCAGATGCATCACCTAAGTGAGTTCTTGATTTAAGATAAAGAGACTTAGAAATTAGTGCCCGCTAAAAGAAATCTGGGGGGGGAAGTTCCTGCACCGGTTTATGATAAAAAAAAAATTTTAGGGAAGTTTCCTGCACTTTTTTAAATTTTTTAATTTTAATTTTTTTTTATTAAATTAATCTAACTATCAACAAACTTCAGGACTAATTTCATTGTTATAATTATACTTCAATTTATTAATCAATATTCAATATCTCTCTTCACATTCCAAAAACTCTGACATTTTTCATTTGATATTTGTAGGTTCTGTCTCTTAAAAAGTAAATTGCTTTGCTATAATAATTCCAAATATTGCATCCAATTGTTAATGTAATTCTTATTCAATTTATTTTTTTCTTACCATGCCTATATAATGCTAGACTAAACTTTCTTGAGCTACTTCAACGATGAACAAAATGTTCTTAATATTTAATAGGTCATAAAAATATTAAATTTGTTTATTTATGTAAAATTTATTAAATTTAACATAAAGAAAAAAACAATGCAGGAAACTTCCTCGAGTGCAGGAAACTTCCCCCCCCGAAAATCTAATAATCTTGAGACTTAAAAAGAACAACAGGAGAAGCTCAGGAGGCAGAAGCGAATAGAATTAATGAATCAACCTGCTGGTAATGTCTTTTTAGCATGCTTTTAAGAGAGAGCCATGTATATTCCTGCACTAAATGCAGTAGGCCTTAGCAGTTGTATTGAAAACTACTTACATATAAACGTACCTGCTAAAGCAAAACTCATAGTGGTTGATGACTATGCCTACAAGGTATATCCTTTCAGCTATCTCCTTAAAAACGAGCAGTATCAAAATGAGTTTGCTAACGAATATATTGTACTTAGAGAGGCTTAGAAAAAAGATTGCAAGAATTTGCTCAAGCTAGATGGTGTTATTTTAGGTTTGGTTTCATCGCACTATGGCTAAAATAGTTTGAAATGACTCTCCGAGATTATCTATATTAAAACACCCAGATGACTTGAATGATATTCTATCTAATATGATAAAGGGTGTTAGGAACTTCACGAGCTTGGATACGTTCATAGAGATTTGAAGCCTGAAATTGTTATGCTAAACCTTTGCCCTTTAGAAGTAGTTGTAATCGATTTTAATAGAGCCTTAAGATAAGAGATTGTAACCTTAGCAAAGGTTCTTGGTACTCCAGGTTACTTCCCATGAGAGAAATGGACTAATGGCTCTATTTAGTGGGATGTTTGGGCAGTAGCTGCAATAATTTTTGAGTGCGATATGGAAAGCATGGCTTACATTAATTCAAAATATGAAAAATAATCAATAAATCTAGCTGAGAAGCACATAAAACAAGATGATGTATGCTAAGAAATAAAGAAGGTTGTAGAGAAGATAATAGTAAGAGCTCCAGCATATCCAAGACAATCCTTAGACGATATGCTCGAACCACTAAAGAAAGCGAGATTTAAGAGATACAACAAAGACAAGCAAGTAAACTTCGTGTGATATAATTAAACTAATACTCATTAAATACATATTAAAGTCTCATTAACTTGCGTTTTCTCTACTAACCCTAATAAAACTCCAACTTTACCCTACTAATCAAAGCACTTATAAACCTCACTAATGGGTTTTGGGGTTTTGACTGTAGAGTCCTCTATTAATAAAATCAAGATAGGATAGTTACTAATACAAATTGAGTCATTAGAACATCAAAATTATAGAGTGTTAAGCTAGTCGATTTCAAGCTTGTAAAAAGCTAAGTTTGTATAGTTAACTTAGTCTACGATTAGTCTTAGTCGAACCAAGATTTCGAGAGATTTTCTACCTAACCAGCTACTGCTGCTACTAATAATAATGAAAGTATGATTCTAAATTTGCAGTGTAAGAATCCTCTGGTTACTTGAAAATCCAGCATAAATTGTTGATCGAAGAATCAAGAACGACTAAGACGGATCTGGAGTTTTTGGAAAATTTGTTGTCCATTTATGATTCTGATCGACTAGTTTTTTACTAACCTCAAAAAATCTAAAACCTCTCAAGTCGAGGTCTAAATCTCGAGGAATTTGCAGAGGACCACTCGATTTGATGTTGCTCTTGGTGGACACTCTTTAGCTTGAAAGTTGAGTGATGTTTGTTATAGTCTGAGTAAGGGGATTCAAGAGTTATTTTAGAATCTTTAAAAGACTAGAGAAGTGGTTCAACGACTAGAGGACTAAGATCAGAATAATTTTCGACTAGCTAGTCATTTATTAATATAGTCCGACTACTAAACTAGTCATGTAATCATTCGGGTAGTCGAATCGATTAGTAAGAAGCGAGGAGCTTATGGGTAGATTCAGATCGAAGTAAGACCTCTACAAGTACCTAACCACTCACTGTAAGATTCAAGTGCTGTTCCTTACTTTGTATAGTGAACATCTTTCTGCCACCACTGGCTTCGACTAAGGTGGCCTTCCTGAAAACATTACTAAATAATACCAAGAAGTCTCTTAGGTAAAACCAGGTTAATAGAATGGTCGTGCCTCACTACCAAGAGCTCTCAGTCAAGAATCTCTACCATGATGTTATGGGTGATGAAGTCGTATCGCAGTACCTTCCAGAACTTGAGATGAACTCAGGTAAACTACCAGATAGAGACTTTTTCTTTGGTGTTCTGGGAACAGTCAAATCAGACTACCTAAGGCAAATCATCGACCATGCTAATACTGTGAGGTATAATAAGGGGTAAGACTAGATCGAGACTGATAAGATCGAGATCTCTGACGACTGGTTGGATGAGCTCATGAAGCATCCTTTCGTTTCAAGTAAGATTTCTATGACTTACTTATGTAGAGAAACCTGGCAAGGCTATTTATCTAATGAAGCAGAATGCAAGAGCAGTCAGAGAGAAGATAGATCATAAATAGTATGAGTTAGGTAAACGACTAAGCAATCGCATCGTACCTCACGACTAAGACTAGAATCGTTTCTCGAACGTGACTAAGAGAAAGAGGATGCCAGACGGCAGCATGCTCATGATGGAACAATAACAGAGAACACCTAACAAGAGCATGATGATAACTGGAATGTGATTTAAATTAAACTAATCATAACTTAATACTCATAATCTGTGTCTCGCCATATTTGGCTTAATTTCTAATGTAGTCTTAGTCGACCGACTAGATCGACTTCTCTATAAGTAATTTGATGTCTAGTCGTAGTCCCTTCAGTAGTATACTTAGCATCTCTTTCTTGTAGCTCTGCTTGATTGTAGAGAAGGTGCTCTCGATTCCATTATACTCAGGGGAGTAAGGGATACTGTATATGGGGATGATATCCAGTCGCTCATACCCCTTCTTTACAAGGATTGACTTGTGTACCTGCAGGTTATCCATGAATATGACTAGTCGACGATCCTTATACTTCTCTTTCAACTGCTGCATGAATAGAATGAACTAGTCCTACTTAATTGATCCCTTATTAATAATGTAGTCTTCGAGTCCCTTGTCAGTTGATATAGCGCCAAGAAGCGCAAACACTCCGAAGTCATGTCTCTTGTCTGGGAATCAATCTTACATTCTCTCCATAAGGTGCCCAGGTTCTATTGAGGCGAGTTGAGGAAGTGAATACAGTCTCATCAATGAATATGATCTTCGATCCCAGTTGCAGCTCTCTCATATACTTAGTCTTCATTTCGATTTTAAGACTAGCTAGTCTTTGTGGATCGACTAGCTCCATCTCCTTCCTTAGTCGTATGCTCTTGAATCTTACTTAAGCGCGCTTGTATAGTCTCCTCAAGTGAGTGACACTGATTCTCACTTCTGGGAACTACCTGTGGAACATTATACACCTCTCTCTCAAACTCATTCCTGCTTGAGTGTGCAGTGTTTCACTGCTGGTGAGGAAGTTAATATGACTAAGGTTGAATTTAATCTCACGACTTGTCTTAGTCGATAACCCATTCCTGAAAAATGACTTCGACTACCTGTGCAGCTTGACAACATTTGTGTATGAGACACCAAAGAACTTTGCTATTGCACTCAGATTCACCAGTGGTCGTAGATTAGATGTTGGATTTCAGTTGCCATCTCGTATGAGTAGGAAGGTTTCAAAGTCGATCTGTGGTTTGAGTTTGACTACTCTCATCTAAATGACTAGAGTTAAGACTAATAATAATAGAGTGATTTAATTTGAAACTAGTCATATGATAAGTCTGTTGATATTTGATTCAACTTTAATCATTGCAACTATACTTACCTGTAATGAGTGAATGCTGTTCCAAGTCACCATAAACCACCATACCCAACCCCAAAACCCCAATTCATGCTTAGTCTATGAGTTGATAGTGAATTGACACACGTTTATTTATGCGAAAATGTGACTAAGTGAGTATTAATAAGGACTATAGTCGAAGACTATGTTGATTGAGAGTAGTCGTTTAGTCTGAACATGAAAGTCAGAGTATACAACTACCCTTCACCATTGTTCATTTAGGTGGTTTGTGATTAAGTCTTGATTACTACTATTAACTTTTAAATTTAACTTAACTATTAATCAATCTAATCAACCACAGTTATAACCATTTGTCTTAAACTTAAGATTGAAGGAGGCGACTAAGTGCAGACTAGTAGGACTAGGTAGTCTTGTAAGTATATTGATCATGATTTAGTCGTAGGAAGTCGAAAGGTCGACTATCAATGTACATAGCACTAATACTAATAAAAATCTTCAAACCATCAACACCCTCCACCATTGGTGGTTTATGGTGACTTGGAACAGCTTTCACTCATTGCAGGTAAGTATAGTTGCAATGATTAAAGTTGAATCAAATATCAACAGACTTATCATATGACTAGTTTCAAATTCAAATCACTCTATTATTATTAGTGTTAACTCTTGTCATTTAGATGAGAGTAGTCAAACTCAAACCACAGATCGACTTTGAAACCTTCCTACTCATACGATATGGCAACTGAAATCCAACATCTAATCTACGACCACTGGTGAATCTGAGTGCAATAGCAAAGTTCTTTGGTGTCTCATACACAAATGTTGTCAAGCTGCACAGGTATTCGAAGTCATTTTTCAGGAATGGGTTATCGATTAAGACTAGTCGTGAGATTAAATTCAACCTTAGTCATATTAACTTCCTCACCAGCAGTGAAACACTGCACACTCAAGCAGGAATGAGTTTGAGAGAGAGGTGTATAATGTTCCACAGGTAGTTCCCAGAAGTGCGAATCAGTGTCACTCACTTGAGGAGACTATACAAGCGCGCTTAAGTAAGATTCAAGAGCATACGACTAAGGAAGGAGGTGGAGCTAGTCTATCCACAAAGACTAGCTAGTCTTAAAATCGAAATGAAGACTAAGTATATGAGAGAGCTGCAACTGGGATCGAAGATCATATTCATTGATGAGACTGTATTCACTTCCTCAACTCGCCTCAATAGAACCTGGGCACCTTATGGAGAGAATATAAGATTCCCAGACAAGAGACATGACTTCGGAGTGTTTGCGCTTCTTGGCGCTATATCAACTGACAAGGGACTCGAAGACTACATTATTAATAAGGGATCAATTAAGTAGGACTAGTTCATTCTATTCATGCAGCAGTTGAAAGAGAAGTATAAGGATCGTCGACTAGTCATATTCATGGATAACCTGCAGGTACACAAGTCAATCCTTGTAAAGAAGGAGTATGAGCGACTGGATATCATCCCCATATACAGTATCCCTTACTCCCCTGAGTATAATGGAATCGAGAGCACCTTCTTTACAATCAAGCAGAGCTACAAGAAAGAGATGCTAAGTATACTACTGAAGGGACTACGACTAGACATCAAATTACTTATAGAGAAGTCGATCTAGTCGGTCGACTAAGACTACATTAGAAATTAAGCCAAATATGGCGAGACGCAGATTATGAGTATTAAGTTATGATTAGTTTTAATTTAAATCACATTCCAGTTATCATCATGCTCTTGTTAGGTGTTCTCTGTTATTGTTCCATCATGAGCATGCTGCCGTCTGGCATCCTCTTTCTCTTAGTCACGTTCGAGAAGCGATTCTAGTCTTAGTCGTGAGGTATGATGCGATTGCTTAGTCGTTTACCTAACTCATACTATTTATGATCTATCTTCTCTCTGACTGTTCTTGCATTCTGCTTCATTAGATAGATAGCCTTGCCAGGTTTCTCTACATAAGTAAGTCATAGAAATCTTACTTGAAACGAAAGGATGCTTCATGAGCTCATCCAACCAGTCGTCAGAGATCTCGATCTTATCAGTCTCGTTCTAGTCTTACCCCTTATTATACCTCACAGTATTAGCATGGTCGATGATTTGCCTTAGGTAGTCTGTTTTGACTGTTCCCAGAACACCAAAGAAAAAGTCTCTATCTGGTAGTTTACCTGAGTTCATCTCAAGTTCTGGAAGGTACTGCGATACGACTTCATCACCCATAACATCATGGTAGAGATTCTTGACTGAGAGCTCTTGGTAGTGAGGCACGACCATTCTATTAACCTGGTTTTACCTAAGAGACTTCTTGGTATTATTTAGTAATGTTTTCAGGAAGGCCACCTTAGTCGAAGCCAGTGGTGGCAGAAAGATGTTCACTATACAAAGTAAGGAACAGCACTTGAATCTTACAGTGAGTGGTTAGGTACTTGTAGAGGTCTTACTTCGATCTGAATCTACCCATAAGCTCCTCGCTTCTTACTAATCGATTCGACTACCCGAATGATTCCATGACTAGTTTAGTAATCGGACTATATTAATAAATGACTAGCTAGTCGAAAATTATTCTGATCTTAGTCCTCTAGTCGTTGAACCACTTCTCTAGTCTTTTAAAGATTCTAAAATAACTCTTGAATCCCCTTACTCAGACTGTAACAAACATCACTCAACTTTCAAGCTAAAGAGTGTCCACCAAGAGCAACATCAAATCCAGTGGTCCTCTGCAAATTCCTGGAGATTTAGACCTCGACTTGAGAGGTTTTAGATTTTTTGAGGTTAGTAAAAAACTAGTCGATCAGAATCATAAATGGACAACAAATTTTCCAAAAACACCAGATCCGTCTTAGTCGTTCTTGATTCTTCGATCAACAATTTATGCTGGATTTTCAAGTAACCAGAGGATTCTTACACTGCAAAATTTAGAATCATACTTTCATTATTATTAGTAGCTGCAGTAGCTGGTTAGGTAGAAAATCTCTCGAAATCTTGGTTCGACTAAGACTAATCGTAGACTAAGTTAACTATACAAACTTAGCTTTTTACAAGCTTGAAATCGACTAGCTTAACACTCTATAATTTTGATGTTCTAATGACTCAATTTGTATTAGTAACTATCCTATCTTGATTTTATTAATAGAGGTAGCTGTACATTCAAAACCCCAAAACCCCTTAGTGAGGTTTATAAGTGCTTTGATTAGTAGGGTAAAGTTGGGGTTTTATTAGGGTTAGTAGAGAAAACGCAAGTTTAATGAGACTTTATTATGTATTTAATGAGTATTAGTTTAATTATATCACACGAATTTTACTTGCTTGTCTTTGTTGTATCTCTTGAATCTCGCTTTCTTTAGTGGTTCGAGCATATCGTCTAAGGATTGTCTTGGATATGCTGGAGCTCTTACTATTATCTTCTCTACAATCTTCTTTATTTCTTAGCATACATCATCTTGTTTTATGTGCTTCTCAGCTAGATTTGTTGATTATTTTTCATATTTTGTGTTAATGTAAGTCATGCTTTCCATATCGCACTCTAATATTATTGCAGCTACTGCCCAAACATCCCACTAAATAGAGCCATTAGTCCATTTCTCTCTGATTGGGAAGTAACCTGGAGTACCAAGAACCTTGCTAAGTTTACAATCTCTTATCTTAAGGCTCTATTAAAATCGATTACAACTACTTCTAAAGGGCAAAGGTTTAGCATAACATTTTCAGGCTTCAAATCTCTATGAATGTATCCAAGCTCGTGAAGTTCCTAAACACCCTTTATCATATTAGATAGAATCATATTCAAGTCATCTGGGTATCTGTTTTAATATAGATAATCTCGGAGAGTCATTTCAAACTTTTTTAGCCTTAGTGCGATGAAACCAAACCCTAAAATAACACCATCTAGCTTGAGCAAATTCTTGCAATCTTTTTTCTAAGCCTCTCTAAGTACAATATATTCGTTAGCAAACCCATTTTGATACTGCTCGTTTTTAAGGAGATAGCTGAAAGGATATACCTTGTAGGCATAGTCATCAACCACTATGAGTTTTGCTTTAGCAGGTACGTTTATATGTAAGTAGTTTTCAATACAAGTGCTAAGGTCTACTGCATTTAGTGCAGGAATATACATGGCTTTCTCTTAAAAGCATGCTAAAAAGACATTACCAGCAGGTTGATTCATTAATTCTATTCGCTTCTGCCTCTTGAGCTTCTCCTGTTGTTCTTTTTAAGTCTCAAGATTATTAGATTTTGGGGGGGGGGGGGGGAAGTTTCCTGCACTCGAGGAAGTTTGCTGCATTGTTTTTTTCTTTATGTAAATTTAATAAATTTTACTTAAATAAACAAATTTTATATTTTTATGACCTATTAAATATTAAGAACATTTTGTTCATCGTTGAAGTAGCTCAAGAAAGTTTAGTCTAGCATTATATAGGCATGGTAAGAAAAAAATAAATTGAATAAGAATTACATTAACAATTGGATGCAATATTTGGAATTATTATAGCAAAGCAATTTACTTTTTAAGAGACAGAACCTACAAATATCAAATGAAAAATGTCAGAGTTTTTGGAATGTGAAGAGAGATATTGAATATTGATTAATAAATTGAAGTATAATTATAACAATGAAATTAGTCCTGAAGTTTGTTGATAGTTAGATTAATTTAATAAAAAAAAATTAAAATTAAAAAATTTAAAAAAGTGCAGGAAACTTCCCTAAAATTTTTTTTTTATCATAAACCGGTGCAGGAAACTTCCCCCCCCCAGATTTTCTTTTAGCGGGCACTAATTTCTAAGTCTCTTTATCTTAAATCAAGAACTCACTTAGGTGATGCTTCTGCATATGTTTCTTAACTTTAGCTGAGTGAGTATAAGACTTCTCACAAGTCGTGCACTAGTACCTGCCATCGACCTTATCATGCTTAAAATACACCTTAGCTTTCCCAGAGTGAACCTCTTTCATATGTCTCTTCAAACTGGAATCAGTAGAGAAAAACTTTAGCAGTCTTAGCATTCAAAAGTTTTAATCCTTTAAATCTGAAGCTGTTCCTTTTCTTCCTCAACATCTTTTATTAATGTTTAAACTTCTATTTCAGCTTTCTGTTTCATGTTTTAAACCTATATAATAAAAACCTGTGCTTCAAATTCAAGAGCTCTTAGCTCTGCCTCCCTCTCAATATATATAACTTCTTGTTTCTTGGTTGAACCAAAGTTAAGCATTGATTGACCTGCTCCTAAAAGTGCCGCTCTACGATTTAAGTTGACCGCCATGTTTAAATTCAAATTTAAATTTCTATTATAAAGCTCTTAAAACCTCTATAGCTATAGGTGGACTATATAGGAGTTGCTACAGCATTAATGATGGTTTGATCTCAGCTCTAAGACTTCATATTTATACTCAGTTTATAACTATAATTTTTGTAATTTTACACTTAATAATTTTGATTCTGGTACCAACTCAGATAAAGTTCAGGTTGGTACTGGTACCAATTAAGTTTTGAACCAGATTGGAACTTTTCCATTAAAACCTCACTGGATTAAAACTAGGTACTAATTAAGTTTTGGTACTATTAAATTGGTACCAATTAAACTTAAACGAATTTAGTACCGGTACTAATTAAATTTAAACAAATTTAGTACTAATTTAATGGAACTAAATTGATAAAAATGGAGCTCCATCTCTGAAGTTTGTTACAGCTTCTGCGAACCTTCTCCACGTATCTTTACAGGGTTGACCTCCTATAAGATGCCCATATTTAATAGTAAGATTTTAAAGGATAGGATCCAGAAGTCTATAAATTAAAACTTGAAATTCATTAATAGGAAGAGGAACAAAGATGGAATCATTCAATGAACAAATGAAAAGGGTTGAGGCTCAAGAAATGATATCAAGATTAAGAAGCAAGGAGGATCTCTATCGATACCTTACTTAGCATGGAAAAATAAATTGATGTTAATCAACGATGTATACAGTTGGTCTATTCCTTCCAACGATGGAAGGTACTAAAATATCATTCTTAAAAGCAATACTCTGCGAGGAGAAGAAAGCTTTTAAAAACAAAGAAATCAAACTGATTGAAATACCTAACTACCCAGAGATTTCGGTCACAAATCTCTACGAGGATGCAATGAAAGATGATTAAGTGGTTCTTTACCTTCCTAGCAAGAAGTAACTCTCAAATAAGTTGCCTGAAAGAAACTTCTTCTTTGGTGTTCTTGGTACAATCAAAGAGGATTATTTGAGAGAAATTATAGAAGAAGCTCATAAGAAACGCTACTCTATTTCTCCTGAAGATTAAAAGAAGCAAGGAATACTAATAAGCGAGACGTGGCTAGCAGAGCTTAAGAAGCATCCTTATCTCTCTAGTAAGCTTTGATTTATAACTTTTTAGGGAAACCTGGAACTGGTATATTTCTAATGAAAGAGAATGCAAAGGTTCACAGAGAGAGAAAGTCTCAAACCATCCATTAAGTTAGCAAAAGACTTTATAATGAAGTTTAAAAGTATGATGAAATAAACATAGATGCTGGTGCTGGTACAAAGAGAAGAAACATTGGTTCTAGTAAAGCACCAGAGGAAGAAAAGAAAGAGAAGCCGAATCAATTTAAGAGTTCGTTTAATATGTGAAATAATTCATTCATTTAAGTCTAACACTTATTAATAAACATTCATTCTTCCTTTCCTTGCACATATCGTAGTCTAGTCTTTACCCACTCTCTTGCAACTACTCTGTATTAAGTCTACTATGTCGATTGGTAGATCATGCATTAGGTGATACAGCAAGAGTTTCTTGTAGTGAGTCTTAATCTAACTCCAATAGAATTCGATTCCATTAAATTGAGGACTGTAAGGAACGTTATACACAGGAGTTATCTTTAACTCTTCATAAGCTTTCTTAGATTCCTTAGTCTTATGAACTGAGAGGTTATCAACAAACAGGATGATCTCTTGATCGTTGTACTTATCTCTTAGCTTATGTAAGAACTCTATATACTGCTCTCGCTTAATAGAGCGAGGATGAATAACATAAGTTTCTAAGCCTGAATCTTCACTGATACCAGCCAAAATTGCGTGAGTGACAACCTTAACCTTTTAGTCATACACTTCTATATTATCGTACTTCTTGTACCAAGACTTATTAATAAAGGTGTTGAACGTAAACACAGCTTCATCAGCGTGTATGAACTTGATGTTATTATCAATAGACCTCTGCATTTAATCATATATATAGTTTAAATTATTACTATAAAATGGCAGAGTAAAGTCAATCACTCTCTTCACTCTATTGACAGTCTTGAAGGTAATACCATTCCTTCAATAAATATTTGCGATAGTCTATGGTGAGATACGCATGTCAGGAAACTTGCGATGAAACATCACAGCTCGCTAGTCAAGTGGGAAATGTGCCCAATACTTAAGAGTCTTAGAATCGCAGAGATATTCAATATGCTGCTAAGAGAACTTTTATTTTCTTACAGGATGTTATCAAGAACCAGAATTGAAATGCTAAACAGCTAGCAAGCAGTGATATCTTACAGTCGAAGCACTCATACACAATAGCTTTGCAATCGCACAATAATTCATCACTGGTTTGAGTAGGTCTATATTAATACTCGCACCATAACTAAGCTTAAGCAGTAAATCTAAATATTTCTCATCATAAATAAACCCCAAAAAATCGCTAATTTCTATTTCTCATTTTGCAAACTGGCCTATTTTTTCTACTAACCCTAATAAAACCCCAACTTTACTCTACTAATCAAAGCACTTATAAACCTCACTAAGGGGTTTTGGGGTTTTGATTGCTCTAGACTACCTCTGAAAGAGTGGAATGAAAGTATAGGTTGATTTTGAGTAGTAGAGAAGTATGAATCCAAGAATCGACTAGATAAACTATCAAGACTAGTCGTAGGTTTTTCGACTACCTAGTTTTCTCAAGTATAAATTTTTCGACTGACTAGTCGTAGATTTTGAGACTACCCAAGGTGTAAGATTCTTTGAATCTTGTAACAAACATCACTTCATTAACACTCACCAACATACCAACAGGAGTGATAGTATTAGTTGAAAATAAGAGTAAATGATAAGAGTATAAAGCATAGGAGAGTGCATTGAAAATTAGAGTGTAAGGAGGGATTTTAACTTAGTGCGATATTAATAATAAACGACTAGGTAGTCGGAGACTAAGATTAACTTAAAGACTAAAAAAACTGCGGTTGAATGAATCTTAGGTTTGAATCAAATAAGTCTCTTGACTTTGGGGGGAACATAAAGTACTCTGTGTTCTGGTTGCCAGTTAAGCTTATCAAACTTCTCCTCGACCTCTGCTAAACTGTACCAGTATCTGGTCTAAGGTTAGAGATAGAATTGCTTGATAAGATCTTTGATGACTGCGTTAGCTGTAGTCTTCTTAGAGTATGCTGCTGCATTTTCGACTAGTTACGACTAGGTAGTCCAGACAGAGTCGTAGTCTTTAGTCATGAACAGGTATACAATCATTGAGACTAAGGCGTAGATATCGACTAGTCGATCACCAAAGAAGACTCCTGTAGTCGGATAAAACATTAATGACCCATCATACTCAATCTACTTTTTAGATGCGAGTACTCTTGCATTCTCAAAGTTCCTTAGTCTTGCCTTGATAGGGTAGTCGTTGAGGACTATATTATTGAAGCTTAGTCGGTGGTGTACGAATCCGATTGTATGCAGTTCTCTTAAACCATATATGATTTGCTTCATGACTAGTCGATCCGAATGAGCACTGCGATTAGTCATCATATAGTAGTCGTAGCTGAATTGAGGGATCAGGTACTGGAGTGCGATGTGATCGCTGCCTTTCAAGACCATCCAACTTAGTGATTCCATGAAGTTAGAGTTAGAAGGCAGTCTTAGTTATATCATACTCCCTTTGCAGCTACTCTGATTCAAGCTCCTCTTCAAGAAATCCTCTCAGTGCGAACAGCTTGTAGAATCTTCCGTCATGAAGCATAGTCCCATAAGGAGTACTAGTCATTTTTTAGAGAGGACTAGGCTTAGTCGCTTAGTCGTAGAGATATTTGAAGCAAGGAATGATAAAAGTATCATCGACTCTGTACTTATTTATCCTTGCGATTGAGTCATCCACTTCATCCTCAGTGTCAGGTATCTCAATATCAACCTTTGGGTTAGTCTTCGAGCTTGTTTTAGCATTCACTCTCTACATCTTCTTTGGAGGTTCCTTGAGTTCCTCCTCTTAGTCATCACTCTCATTAGCCATCGACTAGTCTTCTTATTATTATTAAATTTAATCTCTTTTTACTTTAGATATTGTGGAGTGAAATCCTTGCGACTTTTGTTCCTGCTTCTACAATCCTTAGTCGCTCTGCTTGGATTTATTGTGAACTTCTTTGACATGACGATTGAGATTGCTCTTATTATTAAAAACCTTGGAGCAGTTAGCGCATCAATACACAGTAGTCGCTGGTGCTGAAATCGCACTTTTGTCATCCTCGTTGTTTGACTCTGGTAAGTTATCTTTGATTTGTATATCTGATTGAAAGTTTATGGAGCTAGTATGAAACTCTGGATTAAGCTGGTGGTTGTAAAAGTTTGCAAAGTTCTAAGCATTGTTGTCAGCGATATCCTAGTCGAACAGTTCCTCGTTCATGAATCTTAAGTTTAAGACAAATGATTATAACTGTGGTTGATTTGATTGATTAATAGTTAAGTTAAATTTAAAAGTTAATAGTAGTAATTAAGACTTAATCACAAACCATCTAAATGAACAATGGTGAAGGGTAGTTGTATACTCTGACTTTCATGTTCAGACTAGTCACGACTACTCTCAATCAACCTAGTCTTCGACTATAGTCCATATCAATAGTCGCTTAGTCGCATTTTCGCATTAATAAACGTGTGTCAATTCACTATAAACTCATAGACTAAGCATGAATTGGGGTTTTGGGGTAATGGAGGCTAAAGATAATAATTCTCTAATAGATTAAAATTCTATTCTCAATGTTCCTTCAATGAAAGACTCAATAAAATGCAATGAAGAAGTTGGAAATAACTAAGCAGACCTTCCTTGAAATTCCATTAATTTAAAACACAAAGTCAGTCTTGGTCTGAGATGAAATCAAGGTAATTAAATTAAAATATTCTAATTTAATTGTGTAGGAAGTCATATCAGCTGTGAGATTAAGGCACAAGCCTCAATAAAAAGAATTCTTCTTCTAAATTAAAAAGTGTTGCAGATCAAAGGGAATCAATAACCTTCTTAATCATTTATACAGTCTGCAAAAGCAGTTCTCAGATTACAATAAAGCGAATATAAAAATCGCTAATGGAAAAATAACTGGGAAGAGAATATCTGCCCCCTTATAAGTAGATCAAATTAACACTAAGAGGAAGAAACTTCGATAGCAAATAAATGTGGCTTAGTTAAGAACCATTTTTTAAAACATTGTCGCAAAATTATTTAAATTTGACTCTTAGGATTTGATTAATTGTTTAAATAATTTAATATAAATACTGAGACATCAATTAAATTTCATTCCATGAACTCGTTGGGTTAATTTAAAGAGGTCCTCTCTCATTGTCAATGATGCCGCTCTCATGAAGTTTAAGCACCAATCCCTAGTAGCCTAAAAGTCGTCGATAGTAGATTTCATACCATTATACTCATCCCGCATCCTCTTGTTCTCTAAGATGTAATTTTACTTGCTTCCTATCATAGCTACATCCTATCCCTTCACATCCCCCTCTTTCTTTGAGATGTCATATTGATTAGGTGAGCAGATCTTCCCTTTTAAACTATAACTTTTGATGAAGCATTATTGCTTACCGCTATAGGAGAGCGAGTTGTTCAGGGCTTGATGAATTTGGGCTTCATGTGAACTATTAGATTCTGAGATTAATCTAGTCTATCTCTTCGCTTTTGCTTTGATTCAAGAACCAAAAATTCATTCCTTCTTCATTCAGATAAGAAAGTAATGAAGGCTTGTTTTTGGCGTAATCAAGAAAATCGTCCTCTGTGAGACCTTAAATTTAAGGCACACCCGCCACCATGACTTCGCTTCTCCTTAAATACTAAATGTGTTACAAAAGTCTTGCCTTACTTCATTTTCCCCGTTAAGAATGCTTTTGAGGAAGTAGATATTGCAGCATCCTATCTTGGGCAGGTAAGTCCCGCATTCCTACTACAAAAAGTCATGGAGCTCTTTCTTGATCCATATTTACTCCAAAACTTAATGAACGTTTACTGTTGGTAGCTGATTCTACATTTTTATTTGTTGCTCTTTTTATGGGTGGCAAAATTTCTTAAAATATAAATTTTATATCTATTAATTATATTAGTTACATTTAGAATTATTAAATACTCAAAACCCAAATACTTTTACTAAAAGCTCAATACTGTATAAAAGAATCCTCTTCCTCTCATTCATAATAACTTTATCGCAAAAATTAAAAACTTGATGAAAAATAATTAAAAGTAAACGACTCTAAATAGATTCTTAGGCAAGGTAGAATAAGAAGACACCAACGAGTCCGACTCGAATGATGGTAACTATATTAACAGCTTGATGGCTGAACTTAATTCAAGCTAAAGCTTCAGTGCGATATCAACTGAGCTCATAAAATCAAGTTTGTTGCCTCTAAGCAATTTAAAATAAAGAAGTAAACAATATAAGATATCGAAGCGATAAGGCTGTAAATTTTCAAAGAGTGTTGATTACAGTTGTTCTAATTACGATCCTAGAAGTAAATTGTCGCTAGTTTAAAACTAAAAGTAGTTTGTAGGGTCCTTATCTATTTAAACCCTGAGCTAGTCAATCTTTGACTTCTTTAATCTTCACCTATAGTTCGTACTGAAGTAAAAGGGATTTAGGTATCAATAGGACGAACTAGAAAGCTAGTTGAAAGTATTTTTGGATACTAATCTAGGTATAGATGTCAGAGACCTGAAAGTCTTGAGAGGATGATAGAGGGTCGAGATTTATCGAGTGATAATCAAAACTCCAAAACCCCTTAGTGAGGTTTATAAGTGCTTTGATTTGTTGGGTATAGTTAGGAGTCTTATTGGGATTAGTAGAGAAATTAGGCCAATTTGCAAAATGAGATATAGAAATTAGCGAAATTTAGGGTCTATATATGATGAGTAATATTTAGATTAATTTTTTAAGCTTAGGTATGATACAAGTATTAATATAGACTTAGTCAAACCAGTAATGAATCATGCAGCTTTAGCAAAGCTCCTGTGCAAGAGTGCCTCAACAGTTAGGTATCATTGCTTGTTAGCTGTTTAGAATTTTAACTCAGGCACTTGAAAGCATCCTGCAAGAAAAAAAAAATTTCTCATAGCACCATATTGAATACCTCTGCGACTTGAAGACTTTAAAGTATTGGCCACACTTCCCACTCGACTAGCGAGCTGTAATGTTTCATTCATGCGTAACTCCCCTTAAACTATAGCCCAACATTTATAAAAGAAACGATATTTCTTTCAAGACTGTCAACAGAGTGAAGAGAGTGATTGATTTTACAGTGCCATTTTATAGTAATAATTTTAAATATATATATATGATTAAGTGCAGAGGGCTATTGACAATAACATCAAGTTCTTACAAGCTGATGAAGCTGTATTCACCTTCATCACTTTTATTAATAAGTCTTGGTACAAGAAATGTGATAATATAGAAGTGGATGACTAAAAAGTAAAGGTTTTCAGCCATTCAATTTTATCTTATATAAGTGAAGATTCAGGCTTGGAGAGTTATGTCATTCACTCTCGCTCTATTAAGCGAGAGTAGTATATAGAGTTCCTACATAATCTCAGAGAAAAGTATAGCAACCAAGATATCATCCGGTTTGTTGATAACTTGTCAGTACATAAGACTAAGGAGTCTAAGAAAGCTTATGAAAACCAAAATATAACTCCTGTTTACAACGTTCCTTATAGCCCTTAATTTAATGGATTAGAGTTTTACTGGAGTTAAATCAAGACTCATAACATGAAGCTGTTGCTTTATCATCTTATGCATGACTCGCTCATCGACACAGTAGACTTGATTCAAAGCAGCTGTAAGAGAGTGAGCGTAGATAAGACAACAATTTGTGTGTGAGAGAGAGAGAGGGAAGAATTAATGTTTATAAATATGTTTTAGATTTAAATGAATGAATGAATAATTTCACATATTAGATTAACCCAGATTGATTTGGCTTTGCTTTCCTCTCTTCTTCTTATGGCTTGCTTGAGCCTATATTTCTTCTCTTTGCCCTGCATCTATGTTCATTTCATCTGGCTTTTAAACATCTTTATTAAGTCTTTTGCTCCCTTCATGAATAGTCTATGACTTTCTCTCTCTGTGAACCTTCGCATGCTCTTTCATTAGGAATATACCAGTTCCAGATTTTCCTACAAACTTATGAATCAAAGCTTACTAGAGAGGTAAGGATGCTTCTTTAGCTCTTCAAGCCAATCTTCGCTTATAACTATGACTTGCTTCTTTTAATCTTCTGGAGAAATATAGTAGCGTATCTTGTGAGCTTCTTCAATGATCTCTCAGAGATAACTCTCTCTCTTAAAGTGCCAAGAACACCAAAGAAGAAGCTCCTTTCTGGAAGTTTGCTAGATAGATGTTTCTTTGTAGGAAGATTAACTACCAATCCTTCATCTTTCATCGCATCCTCGTAAAGATTAGTCACTGAAATCTCTGGGTAGTTTGATATTTTTATCAACTTAATTTCATTTTTTTTGAAGGCTTTCTTCTCATCATACAGTATAGCTTTTAAGTTAGAAATTTTGGTACCTTTCATCGTTGTAAGGAATAATCCCACTTTAGTATATGATTAAGTATATGTTTCATGCTTACCATGTTGAGTCAGGTATCGATATAGATCTTCCTTGCTTCTAAATCATGAGATCATTTCTTAAGCTTCAACCCTCTTCATTGCAGTACTTATAGATTCCATACTTGTTCCTTCTCTTGTTATTGAATTTCAAATTTTAATATTTATAGTTCTGGATCTTACTGCTTAAAATCTTAGCATTAAATATGGGCATTTTAAAGGAGGTCAACCTCGTAAAGATACATGGAGAAAGCTTGTAGAGGATGTAACAAACTTCAGAGATGAAGGTCCATTTTTATCAATTTAGTTCTATTAAATTAGTACTAAATTTTTTTTAAATTAAATTAGTACCGGTACTAAATTCGTATAAATTTAATTGGTACCAATTTAATAGTAACAAAACTTAATTAGTACCTACTTTTAAACTAATGAGGTTTTAATGGAAAAGCTCCAACATGGTTTAAAACCTAATTGGTACCAGAACCTATCTGAATTTTATCTAAGTTAGTACCAAAATTAAAATATTAAGCTTGAAATTAGAAAAACTATAGTATTAATTTGATCCCTAACACTTCAATATCAACCATTATTGTTGCAGTGCCATTCATATACATAGTTGCTATAACTAGAGAGGTTATCAGAGCTTTATAATAGAAATTTAAATTTTAATTTAAACATGACAGCTAACTTAAATCGTAAAGCAGTTCCCTTCTAGCAGGATAATCATAGCTAAACTTTGGCTAAACTAAAAAGCCTGAAATTATTTATGTTGAGAGAGAGGTAGAGCTAAGAGCTCTTGAGTTTGAAGCAGAGGTTTTTATCATAGAAATATTAAACCAGAAGTAGAGCACAGAGATAGGAGTTTAAACTTAAATTGATTATGTTGAGGAAGAAAAAGAACTGGTACTCGTTGAAAAAATAAAAACATTTTAATGTCAAGAGGGCTAGAGTTTTTTCTCAACTGAGTAGAGCTTGAAGAGGCATATTAAAGAAATACATTCTGGTAAACCGAAAATTTATTTCAAGCATGATATGGTGGATAGAAGGTATTAGTGCACGACTTGCATGAAGCCTTTTACTCACTCAGCTAGACACATGCAGAAGCATCATTTGAGTGAGTTTTTAATGCAGGATTTAGAGACATAAAATTTATACCTGCCAAGAGAAAGTCGAACGCTCTTGAATCATAAAGAGAGTTGTAAGATAAGCTCAAGAGGCAAAAACGTTATAAGTCAATGAATGAACCTGCAGGCATACGGTTTTAGCATGCTTCTAAGCGAGAGCTATGTATATTCCTTCATTAAATGCTGTTGATCTTAGCAGTTGTACAAAAAACTATTTGAATATAAACGTGCCTACCAAGGCAAAATTTATATTATTCAATGGGTTTGCTTACAAGGTATATCCTTTCAGCTATCTCATTAACAATGAAAAGTATCAGAATCAGTTTGCTAACTTATATTTTCGTTCTTAGAGAATCTTAAAAAAGTGATTGCAAGAACTTCCTTAAGCTAAACGGTGTTATTTTTGACTTTGGATTCATCGCACTAAGGCTAAAGAAATATGAAATGACTCTTAGAGACTATCTATGTCAAAACAGATATCCGGATGGCTTGAATGATTTACTTTCAGATTTGATTAAGGGTATCTAGGAGTTGCATGAATTTGGATATGTTCATAAAGATTTGAAGCCTGAAAATGTATTGCTCAACTTTTGTCCTTTAGAATTTTTAGTTATCAATTTTAATAGAGCCTTAAGATAAGAGATTCTAACATTAGCAAAGGTTCTTGGGATACTAGGCTACTTCCCAAACAGAGAGAAGTGGACGAAGAGTTCAGTTTAATGGGATGTATGGGCAGTTGCTGCTATAATATAAGATAGTGACATTTAAAGCATGTCTTACTTTGGTACTAAGCATGAAAGACAATCAATATGCTAAGCTTAGAAGAATATAAAGTAAGAAGATGTCTGCGAAGAAATAGAAAGTATAGTAGAGATGATAATCGTGAGAGCTCCCTCCAATCGAAGATAATCTTTAGATGGCATACTTGAGCCACTTGATAGAGCAAGATTCAAGAGATACAATAAAGACAAGCAGATAAAATTGTTTGAGTTAAATCTAATAATCATTAAATAAACTTAAAATTCACATAAAACATGCACTTTCTCTACTAACCTCAATAAGACCCCAACTATATCCTTCAAATAAAAGCACTAATAAACCTAACTAAGGGGCTTTGGGGTTTTGAATGATACAATCAGTAGCTCAGAATAACTAGAAGTACACTATACTCTATCACAGCAAAAAGGGTCGTAGGAAAAAATTATGAAGCTGTATTACTAAAAGTACTGTACTTACAGTTAAGTATAACAATGACTAAAAGTATCGAGGTATAGAGTACAAGAGACTTTAAGGAGGCATCGATTAAATGATACCCATACTAGCAATGGAAAGCAAAATGTTAAATCTCGAGTTCCTAAATCTTTTTACGCTTGATATTTGATTTCCTGGAGGATAACAGGGAACCAAAAATCTTATCGAAAATTTAATAGATTTTGGATTAATAGTATGGAAAATAATATCTATCAGTTATCTTAGCAAAGTTGTTGGTTTAGAGATTGGGATCTCCTTTAAAAATGTCTACAGTGTTGATAAGAGGACGATCAGCCACTAATCATAGCTTCAGAGGTAATTTGCAGCACTTAATTATATTGAAATGATGAGGATGGGTTTGAATATCATCAATATCGATGAGACCAGCATATAGTGGATAAAAAACCCTCGAAAAGGATGGGCATTTTGAGGCGTAAAGCGATTCATCTCTAGTCTAATAAGAATTAAGTAAGTTCGCATAATTGCAGGAAGAAGTAGCTAAGGCGGGCGAGCTGTTTTTTAAACTGAATCAAGGACGAAATAATTGTTTTACAGTTTATCATTTCAATTTTTTGCTCATTGAATAGTCATAAAACAATGACCCTGCTTGGTGTCAAAACCCATATTAATGTTGGAAAATCCAGCATACCACCGGTCTAAGTATCTGCTGTCAAAATTTGAGCTACTCAAATTCCTATTCCATTTTTTAGCCTTATTAGTTCGATCTTGCCCCAGTTGAAACCCTTTTTTCATTTATCAAAAGTCATAAGTATGCTACACGACTCAATGCAGTAAACGAAATTAAATTATCTAGTTTTCAATGTTCCCATGATTTTTTATGAGAACAAGCCTAATCTCTGAATTAGCATCTCACTATTCTTCCTTAGATTATTCTTGGGTAAAAAAATTAATTTAAAAAGCCATTTAAAAATCAATAAAACTTTTAATATCTTTAGCCGATTAGAATTTGCAGGAAATTTTCAATATAACTAGTGTTCGTTGTATATATATATGGGCAATTATCTTTTATTTTTTGGCTGAACTGTCAGTATTTGTATATTAAGCTGGACATAAAAATAAAAATATAATCCTCAATCAATATGTCGCCCCATGACTGATTAATTTCTTAAGATAATTAAAACACCATTTGTTCGGCTAATTTTACTAGCCAGTATCATTGCATTGTATCATTTTATTTATCAGTTTATATTTTCATTCATAAATTTTAAGTGTGATTTTTATTAGTTCTATAATTTAATAACACATATCTTTCGAGGGTTTATTTTTATTAATTAGATATTGTACAAACCAAAGGCCCTTTAATTGGGACCAAAAAAGAATTTTTGAACCATAAATCATTATGGTACGAAAGTAGTTTTTTAAATATCGAATGAATGTAGAATCTTTATTGCAGTTTTTTATGCTTTAAATTTTGAAAATAAGTTTCTAAGCCTTCATTGAATCTTGAAATGTTTCTATGCTTTAAAATGATCCTTAAGTCAATCAACCAATGTAATTTCCTTAGTCTTAGAGCATAAATTGTTTTTCATTATTTTCTCTAACACAAATAATCGATAACTTACTTTTAAAATGTTGCTTTCAAGCTCAAAATAGGATCTTTTATTTGTATTTGAAAGCTTTGCCTTTTTAGAAATCAAAGAAAAGTATTGATTGTAGGCAAATAAGTTTTAATTATGCTCTAATCTAAAAATAAAGAAGGTTTTCTTTAAAAACCTGACTGAAAATCTAAAATTCAAAAATTATCCACACTCTTTGTTAATTAAAATCGCTCACTTTTCTTAAGTAAAATATCTTTGCTTTCATTCATACTGAGGATCTAAAGTCTAATATTAATTATTATTTTAGATGATTAATCAGATATTAAGGTTTTAAATACTAAAGGTTCCATCATATTGTTGAGCTTATGTAGGTCTTTAAGAGGTCGGCAGATTTGTTATGCGACATTACAAATTCAATCGATTGTTATTGCCTTTATATCCTTCGTTTGTTATAGTGATTTTAAAGTTTACCATTCTAAAATATATAAAAAACAAATGGGGTTTAACATCCTTTGCAGTACAAAAAAACCGTTAGCATTCTCTTGGATGAGGGGTTTTACTTACTGTTAAAATTGTGAGTTCATTGACTTTTATCATTACTTTATTTATCATAGTATCTTAAACGGAAGGCAATTTGTACTTTAATTCGCAGAGTTCCTAATCAAATTATGAATTTATGGAATGTATTATTCCCTGGAATGAAATTTAAAAATAATTACAAAAAAATATTTCCTTTAATATCAAAAATCTGAATTTTACTTACATTAGACCCTTTAAAAATCTAGGTTCCTTCTCAAAATGGATTTCTTCTATTTTTAATAATGATCATTAAACTTGGGTTTATCAATAAATTTTGTATAATTATATATATAAATATAACAAAATTTTGATTTGGAGAATTTATAAGTACTGGAGTGTCCTTCCAATAACTTGAATATTTAAATTAAAGATGAAGTAATTTAAGCTATAAATTATTTTTGAAAGATATCATCTATATAATTATTTTCTAAATCCTATAATAATTATGTAAAATCATCATCATGGCATAGTCTAGCCAACTTGCTTTACCAACTCCTTAAATTAGAATCCAGCAATCTCAGCAATCTATGACAACCAAATGAATTCTTAGCCTTTATAATGGAATTACTAGAAAAATATCTCAGCTTTGTTTTAAACTAGCCATCTTGATAATTTCTCAACTCATCATTATCAAATCTACTCGCCAGGTCAAGAATATACAAATAGTTATGGTTTAAAAAAGACAACTGAAATTAATAGGACTTAATCATAATTATTTACTGATAATTAAAATCAATAAATTGACAAGAGCTAATAAGCAGAAGTTAGATAAAAGCAAATTAAGACTAATAACAAAAATCAAAAGTGCTCTGAAAAGAAAAAACGCAAACCCAACAGATTTAATTTCATAAGCTTATCAAGACATTGAAAGAGACTCCAGGAAAGCTATAACTTAACCAACGATCAGATCACTGATTTACAGTTCGAACTCAACAACTACTGGGATTTCAAAAATTTTAAAGAAGTTGCATGGAAAATATTTACTGTTCAAATGATAAGCGTGACTCCCAGAACTTTCACCAATAAAGTAGGAAGATTTGAATTCTGGATGTGAGGTGATTACAATAAATTAATAAGATAAAATCAAGAAATTTAACAATTAATGCGATCACAATGTTAATTAAAATCTTGAAGAGAAAACCTTTATAGCAGAATCAATATGACAAATCTATCATGCCAGAATACTATAAAATTGTTAACACAATAAAATTTATAGCAGAAAGATAAAAATGAGTAGACAATTTAAATCTTTGAAAAAGATAAAGACGAGTGGATGATTATATACTATTATTTAAAACAACAAATTTTGTAAAACTTTGCCCACAAAATTGATTAAAATTATATTAGGATTAACAAAAATTTAGGATAATGATTCAAGCGAGGAGGAGCTTCCCGATTAAAATATAGATAGTAAAGTTACAAACTTTTATATCAATTACTTTTATTAAAAAGCGAATTAAGTGGAATAGGAGCTATTATACAAAATTAATCAATAATTTAATCGTATTAGTATAGTTCTATCGTGCTTTTATTGTCTAAATTAGCTCATTTTTATGTCGATTTCCTTATTCGAAATCATCATCTTTAGTCGACCAGAGCCCATTAGCATCATGGTGTCAAAATTTGATTGTCTTCAGGACTTGATGCTGGAATCTCATCCACATCTTTAATTAAGACACTTGTTTAGGTGATCTTCTGTAGAGGTCATCCTCCATTTTATTAGTTGAAATTTTAATAAAACTGTGATTGTTGATAAATTAAATCAGGCATAGTCTTAATTAATTAATATCAGCTTTAAATTATTTAATACATCTTTGTTAATAATTCTCTATTGATTAAACCTTTAATTATAAGTTTTATTATTAATCATTGAAACTTAAAAAGTTTTAATTTGCCTGTTTTAATTTATTAATAATTAGAGTTTTATTAAAATTTCAACTAATAAAATGGAGGATGACTTCTAGAGTTGATCACTTAAACAGGTGTCTTAATTAAAGATGTGGCTGAGCTTCCAGTATCTTGTCCTTAAGACAATCGGATTTTGACACGATGATGATGGACTCAATGAGCACCGATCTAAAGAATTGGTCGACTAAGGATGATGATTTGGAATAAGGAAATCGACATAAAAATGAGCTAATTTAGACAGTAAAAGCACGATAGAACTATAGTAATACGATTAAATTTTAAATTAATTTTGTATAGTCCCTCTTATTTCACTTAATTCACTTTAGCGACAGGCTTAAATCAAGAATTAAATTCAGCAAGTAGTTTAAGATTTAAATAGAGGCAAAAAGTAATAGAATTAACTGAAATTTTTTGATTGGGGGATGAGACAAACTGTGGATTAATCAAATTCTTTTTAGGGAGATATCTTGAAGTGCAAGTTATGGGATTAAGTAATATCAGATTGCCAGAAGGGATTAATTTGGTAACTTATTTGATGTCATCGTAGCCGAAGCGCCTTGGGATAGCATTGCTATAAATCTCAACTATTATACACAATCAGATTCTCAGTTCGTGGCAAAAATACCGATGCCCAAATTATAGCAAAATGGTTATCTTTTTCTATGGATTACCAATAAAAATATGAAGCAGCACTTCTATACTTGGACAGAATTGGCAATGAAAAGATTGAAATAATTACATGGGTAAAAATCTGCAATGAAAACTTATTGAGAGACAATAATAAATTCTACTTAAGGCATTTTACTGAATTCTGTTTGGTAGCAAGGAAGAAAGGCCTATTTTTAAAGCTAGCTAAGATATAAAAAACCCACAGAGCACCAAAAATTATTGTAAAAAAAGTGTCAGAATCATCAAGAAAGCCAGATTAACTTTACGAGATAATTGAGGAGCTAAGTGCTAATGACAAATATCTTGAAATATTTGGTAGACTGCAAAATTAGAGACAAAAGTTTGTTACAATTGAAAATGAATCAATTCACCAGGAAAAAAACAAAAACAAAAAAAAGTTAGACGCAGGCTATTAAAGGCTAATCTCAAAGGTCTCCCAAAAATCTATTTATCATATGATTAATCTTATTATATTAATTAAGGAAAATATTAATTAAATTAAAGTTCTACTATTCTTATTCTTATTTGGATTAAGGTGTTTTATTTGTATTAGTTGAAAGTTTACCTTGATAAAACAAGTATCTATAAAGGTCCTCTTTATTTCGAAATTTTCCTATTAAATTTTGAGATTAAATTCTCTTCATTGCATCATTCATAGACTCCATCTTGCTTCCTCTTTCTAGAAATGTTAATGAAATTTAAAATTATGGATATCCATTCTAAGTTTATTAAAATCTTACTATTAAATAGGGAGGACTACTAAAGGTCAACCTTGAAAAGATATGAGGAGAAGTTTACTCCAAGTTTCACAGATTGATTTCCATTTTTATCAAACTTTCATCATTAAATTGCTACTAATAATGTTTAATTATTTTAGGAGGTCCTCCAAATTAAGTTCGAACTTGATTTGGAGGACTATCTAGAGAAAAAAAACTTCATTAGGAGTATTTTAATTTACAAAAACGAATAATTCTCATAAAATATGTCAACTTACAGTCTTTTATGGTTAGTTAATTTTCTTACCTCTCAGCAAAGAATCTACCAGAGTGTCTTATACACTACTATATTAGTTTATCTAGGTAGATTTTATCATTATTATAATAAAATATATCAGAAAACTAAAATGAGCGCTAACCTTTTGAGAAGAGCGGCATTACTTGGATCATGTCAATAAAAGTTATCATTCCAGCAACCAAGAAAAGTAGAGACCAGAGACGCTTGTACTCAGTGGGAGCCTACTTATGACAACTTTGACCAGTCTAGCTTTGAGATTTAAATGTAAGTTAAGTAGGAGGTTATCATAGAAGCTGTGCATATTGAGGAGGAGTTTAAACAACCCTCTATAGAGCATTAATAAATACCAGCCAAATTTGACTACTAATGCAAAGAATCCTATAAAGTTTTCCCTTACAAGTCAACTTATAAGAGACACTTGAGAGATATACACAACGATATGCCAAGGTTGTATCTAAAGCATTAAAAGAAGGATGGGAAGTATGTCTGTGAGTTCTGTGAGAAGCCATATTCTCATACTAGAGACCTCAAAGTGCACTTAAAGAAAAAGCACAATTAAAGTTTTGTCTTTATTCATGAACCTACAGGGAATAGATTCCTTTAAAAGAGAAGATCAAGAAATCAAGTGGATCTCTTAGAGTTGAAGTCTAGAAGTAAGTTAAAATAAAGAAAGCAGTCAAGAACTTTCCAGTCTCTGATATCAATAAAATCAAGGTTAAAAAAGAGGCAATAAAGATTCCCATATTAAAAATTATTGACTTAGATTCTTGACAAGAAAGCTACCTCACTCTTGAAGATAAAATAGAGAAGAGAGTCATTACTGATGACTAATATGCTTACAAGATATATCCATTCAATTACTTCCTTGCTGATGACAAGTTCCAAATGGAATTTGCTAATGAGTATTATGCTCTTTAAAAGGCAAAGTTAAATGAGTGCAGGCATATCATCTAGCTTGATGCTATTTTACTTGGTAAAGATCATGTAGCCTTCAGGCTTCCTTTACTTGAAATGACTTACAGAGAATTCTAATCTGACAATAGATGTCAGAGATAAATTAGCTAGATAGTATAGCAGATAGTTGAAGGAATTGAAGAACTTCACAAGCTAGGTTATGTTCATAGAGACTTAAAGCCAGAGAACATCATGATGAACTTTCAGCCTCTTAGAGTTTATATTATTGACTTCAACAGAGCTCAAAGAGTGCAAGCCTCTGCATAAGGAAATGTATACGGCACTCCTGGATATTTCCCAGAGAGAGGATTGGAGAGATGGAGACACTTAATGGGATATCTGGGCTCTAGCAGTAATAATAATAGAGAGCGACATGCCAAGAAACGATTACTTTAGCTGCAGGGGCGAGAAGATTCTAAACAAAGAATCAAACAATATCTCGATACAAATAAAATAAATGAAGGTCTCAGTGAAATTGCATAGTCAACTATTATCAAGCCAAGCTAAAGAGAATTAACAAAAAACAATAGAAACAATCAAATATCAACTTAGAAAGATAAAACTCAGAGAACTGCCACATGACTCTAAGCTTATGTTTGTGTGAAATATTTTAAAAACTCACTTGTTATACTCACTTAAATTACAAATATTTAAACATTAAACCCCTACATAAACCCTATTAAAACCCAAAAAAAGTATGCACTAATAGTCTACTTTTATCAATCAAAAGCTCAATCAAACTGCTGAAAGGGTTTTGGGGTTTTGAATGTCTTGTAAACATAATTAAATAATAATTCGTATGAAAATAATAATAATTGATTTTAAAAATAAAACAATACTTTTAAATAATGAGTAATTATCTCTTTTGTTACCTACTGAAATTTTCGAACTTACAGAATCTACTCCCTACCAACTAGCTTTTCATCGCCAAAAGTTCATAAATCTAAAATAAAAATGAAATAGATCTCCGCTTCTTTTTATTAAATGATAAACTCTAAACAAAACATGAATCAAGATTTACTAGAAGTAATCCTCAAAATCTTTATCTTAAACTTTACAATAGTATAGTTTATTGACTTAAGAGCAGATTTTAAAAAAAGCGTGAGATGTAATTGGAGGCAAAAAAATATTCTAAAGGGAATCACAATTGATGGTTGAATAATATTGCTATATTGTTAGTAAATTTAATTAAAGAATGTTGTTACTATTGGTTGTTGTTGTTGTTGTTAATACTCTTCAATTTTATTTAAAAATATCAATAATTTGCAAAATTAAAATAAAATATTTTTTGTTTTGGCAGGTTCAATATGATTATATTAATTTCACTCAAAAACAATAAAATAGTTGATAAAGAACAATCCTAATATTCAAAACCCCAAAACCACTTAATGAGGTTTATAAGTGCTTCGATTTGTAGGGATTTGTTAGGGGTTCGGGTTATTAAAAGGTTTTAATGTGAAATTTATAGTAAATGTATTTAATTTAATCACTCAAAATGCACTTTTGGATCATGTGGGAGAGGTCTGAAGTTTATCTTACTTAACCACAACTCTATCTGCTCTATTGATATGTCTGATCTTGAGTTTGGTTTAATTATTATTGACTCTGCCATTTGTTTCATTGATTGAGATACTCTTGTTTTGTCAATAAATTGCTTTATTCTTTGTTTAGCATCCTTCTCGCATCTTGTAGAGTAGTATTCATTGCGAGGCATATCGCACTCTATTGTTATTGCTGCTAAAGCACATCCCACTAAAAGTCTCCATCTCTCCAGTCTTCTCTTTCTGGATAGTACCCTTGCGTTCCCATTACAGTTCCAAGCCTTGATACTTCCACTCTTTAGGCTCTGTTGAAATCGATTATTGCTACTATTACAGGTGAGAAGTTTATCATTATATTTTCTGGCTTCAAATCTCTGTGAACAAACCCTAACTTATGAAGCTCTTTAATACCTTATACGGTCTGAGTTGCTATTTATCCAAGTTACTTATGATTCCTTTGATCTGTTATGAAATCTCTTAGGGTCATTTCATAGAGTGGAAGTCTGAAAGCAACATGATCCTTGGCAAGAAGGACAGCATCTATCTTGATTATGTAGCTACACTCTTTGAACTTTGCTTGAGTGAGTACTTGATACTCATTTGTAAACTCCATCTAGTATTTATCATCACTAAAGAGATAGTTGAAGGGATACACCTTGTATGCATACTGATGATCACTGATAACTTTCTTTATCAAAGTAGTCTTCTAATATAAGGTAGCTTTAAAGTGAAAAGTCTAGGTCAATTTAGGCAAGAACAGGAATCTTTTTATATTGAATTTTGATCACGATCTTAGTGATTTCGGATGCTAGTAGGTTGCGTGATTTCCTCACATATTCTGATTCACTAGCTTGTTCAAGCTCTACCCCTTTCGAAGATTCTCTTGCTTTTCTTTTGTTTAGTAGCTTCAATTCATCTTCATGCTTTTCAATATCTAAATCTATCTTGTGAGCTTTTAAAAGATGCTTCCATAAATTTTTTGTATGAGCATACTGCTTATGGCACTCAAAGCAATCATACTTTCCGTCGATTTTGTCATGCTTTAAGTATCCAGTTGGCTTGGCTTCTCTATGCTCTTTCATATGCCTATACCAACTAGATTTATGAGCGAAGTCTCTCTCACACTTATCACAAAGGTATACTTCTACTTCTTCAGTTTGTATAGGAATTTCATTAATACCTTTCTCCTCCTCTCTGTCTCCCACACACTTGTTTGCCATTTATTTTCTATTATTAATTTCTATTTTAATAACAGAGACATCAAGTGATAGCTCTGGTAGTTCTTTATGAGAGTTCATCTCGCAGCTATCACACTTTTTATTGCTGCCAAAGGTAAGTCTCATTTAGTTTGATGGAAGTGCTGTTGTTTTTCTTAAAATGTTAGCGCTCATATTTAAATTTGAATTTAAAATTATAAATTTGACTCTATATCTGAGAGCTTATATAAGAGCTTTGCAAGGTTACAAGTTTCAAGGGAATTTCTTAGAGTACTAGTGAAGAATTATGAGTGTTATGAGACAATCCAGCTCTTAATATGTTAAGAAAGTAACCATTATTTCTATCAATAATAAGTTAATTACACCACGTACCGATTTAGGAGGTGCACCTAATTAAGTACGTACTGCTTTAGGAGGTATTTTGTGATTTTATGATTAAATTTAGGTGCTCCTAATTAAGTACTAGCATTAATTAATGCTCCTATTTAAGTACTAGCATTTTAGGAGCTGCTCCTAATTAAGTACGTACCAATTTAAATTAAAAAATATGGAACTATAACAGTAGAAATTGAAATCAATCTCTCAAGTTTGAAACCAGTTCTGAAAACATTTTCCATATCCTTCTTAGAGGTTGACCTCCTATAGGATGCACATATTTAATAGTAAGTTTTACAGAGGAATATAATTCAAATCAATAAACTTAAATTTGAATATCATTTCTTAGATCTGTAAACAAGAAGGAGTCATTGAATGATGCAATGAAAAGAGTGCAAGCACAAGAATTGATTCAAAGATTTAGAAGCAAGGAGGATTTGCATCGCTACCTGGTGCAGCAAGGTAATGAACTCATAGTAGCTAATCTTTATTCTGTAGTTGGTTTGTTCCTGCCAACGATGGAAGGTACTAAAATATCATTTCTAATAGCCATACTCTGCGAAGAGAAGAAAGCTTTGAAAACTTAAGATGTGAAGTTTGCAGAGATTCCAAACTATCCAGAAATCTCTGTGACTAACTTATATGATGATGCTATGAACGACCCAGAGGTTTCTCAGTACCTGCCTACCAAGAAGTAGTTGTCAAATAAACTTCCTGAAAGAAACTATTTCTTTGGCATACTTGCAACAATTAAAGGTGATTACTTGAAAGAAATTATTCAAGAATCTCATAAGAAAAGGTACAGCATCTCTTCAGAAGATAAGGATAAACAGGGGATCAAGATAAGTGAGAGCTGGCTATCAGAGTTGCAGAAGCACCCATATATTTCAAGTAAGATTTGTAGTTTAACTCTTTAGAAAAATCTGGTACTGGCATCTTCTTAATGAAGGAATAGAGCAAGCTTCACAGAGAGCGAAAGTCGCAGACAAAGTATGAAGTCAGCTAGAGACTTTATTCAAATATTTAGCCTCCAGAGTCAATTAACATAGATGATGGAGCGGTCAGCAAGAGAAGAAACTTAGGAGGAGGGAAGCAAGAAGTAGAAGAAAAGAAAGAGAAGCCAGCTCCCTCTAAAGGATTTTAAATGTGACTTATATATTCATTAACTTAACTACAAAACTTATTTATATACATTCACTCTCCCTTCTTTAGCACACTTTTAAGCCAATTAATTATCTACTCTCTTCGCTGAGCTTTTAATAAAGTCTACTGTATCGATAGGTAGGTCATGCATCAAGTGGTATAGCAGCAGTTTCTTGTAATGACCTTTTAATATTCCCCAGTAGAACTCAATTCCATTAAACTATGGACTGTAAGGTACGTTGAAGACTGGCGTTATTCTAAGTTGTTCATAACTCTTCCTTGTTTCTTTAGTCTTATGAACAGAAAGATTATCAACGAATAGTATAATCTCTTATTCAGGGTAATTCTCTCTCAGCTGCTCTAAGAACTTAATACACTGCTCTATCTTAATAGAGCGAGGATGAATAACATAAGTTTCTAAACCAGCATCTTCACTAATACCTTTTTCAAGAATTGCCATTGTTTATTCTTTGACTTTCTAGTCATATACTTCTATGTTGCAATGCCTCTTATACCAAGACTTCTTGATGATAGTGTTGAATGTAAACACAGCCTCGTCAGCATGAATAAACTTAATATTATTCTATTAGGCTCTATGCATTTAATTTTAAATATTATTTAAGTTGTAATTGTAAAATGGCAGAGTGAAATCAATTACTCTCTTGATACGATTTACACATTTGTAAGAGATACCATTTCGTTTATAAATGTTTGCAACAGATTATGCAGAGATCTTCAACTCAGGGAACTGGCGGTGAAACATAACAGCTCGTTAGTCGAGAGAGAAGTGAGTCAATACTTCAAAGTTTTTTCATTAATAAGATAGTCAATATGCTTCTATAGAAACTTTGACTTCCTCTTAGGTTAAGAATTCAGCTATTATTGCTTTAATTACACAGCTTTCAAGCATTCAAAACCCCAAAAACCCTTAATGAGGTTTATAAGTGCTTTGATTTGTAGGGAATTTGTTAGGGGTTGGGGTTATTAATAGGTTTTAATGTGAAATTTATAGTAAATATATTTAATTTAATCACTCAAAATGCACTTTTGGATCATGTGGGAGAGGTCTGAAGTTTATCTTACTTAACCACAACTCTATCTGCTCTATTGATATGTCTGATCTTGAGTTTGGTTTAATTATTATTGACTCTGCCATTTGTTTCATTGATTGAGATACTCTTGTTTTGTCAATAAATTGCTTTATTCTTTGTTTAGCATCCTTCTCGCATCTTGTAGAGTAGTATTCATTGCGAGGCATATCGCACTCTATTATTATTGCTGCTAAAGCCCACACATCCCACTAAAAGTCTCCATCTCTCCAGTCTTCTCTTTCTGGATAGTACCCTTGCGTTCCCATTACAGTTCCAAGCCTTGATACTTCCACTCTTTAGGCTCTGTTGAAATCGATTATTGCTACTCTTACAGGTGAGTAGTTTATCATTATATTTTCTGGCTTTAAATCTCTGTGAACAAACCCTAACTTATGAAGCTCTTTAATACCTTATACGGTCTGAGTTGCTATTTATCCAAGTTACTTATGATTCCTTTGATCTGTTATGAAATCTCTTAGGGTCATTTCATAGAGTGGGAGTCTGAAAGCAACATGATCCTTGGCAAGAAGGACATATCTTTCTGATTTTGTAGCTACACTTTTTGAACTTTGCTTGAGTGAGTACTTGATACTCATTTGTAAACTCCATCTAGTATTTATCATCACTAAGATAGTTGAAGGGATACACCTTGTATGCATTCTGATGATCACTGATAACTTTTTTATCAAAGTAGTCTTCTAATATAAGGTAGCTTTAAAGTGAAGTGTCTAGGTCAATTTAGGCAAGAACAGGAATCTTTTTATATTGAATTTTGATCATGATCTTAGTGATTTCGGATGCTAGTAGGTTGCGTGATTTCCTCACATATTCTGATTCACTGGCTTGTTCAAGCTCTACCACTTTCGAAGATTATCTTGCTTTACTTTTGTTTAGTAGCTTCAATTCATCTTCATGCTTTTCAATATCTAAATCTATCTTGTGAGCTTTTAAAAGATGCTTCCATAAATTTTTTGTATGAGCATACTGCTTATGGCACTCAAAGCAATCATACTTTCCGTCGATTTTGTCGTGCTTTAAGTATCCAGTTGGCTTGGCTTCTCTATGCTCTTTCATATGCCTATACCAACTAGATTTATGAGCGAAGTCTCTCTCACACTTATCACAAAGGTATACTTCTACTTCTTCAGTTTGTATAGGAATTTCATTAATACCTTTCTCCTCCTCTCTTTCTCCCACACACTTGTTTGCCATTTATTTTCTATTATTAATTTCTATTTTAATAATAGAGATTTCAAGTGATAGCTCTGGTAGTTCTTTATGAGAGTTCATCTCGCAGTATCACACTTTTTATTGTTGCCAAAGGTATGTCTCATTTAGTTTGATGGAAGTGCTGTTGTTTTTCTTAAAATGTTAGCGCTCATATTTAAATTTGAATTTAAAATTATAAATTTGACTCTATATCTGAGAGCTTATATAAGAGCTTTGCAAGGTTACAAGTTTCAAGGGAATTTCTTAGAGTACTAGTGAAGAATTATGAGTGTTATGAGACAATCCAGCTCTTAATATGTTAAGAAAGTAACCATTTTTTCTATCAATAATAAGTTAATTACATCACGTTTCGTTTTAGGAGGTGCACCTAATTAAGTACGTACTGCTTTAGGAGGTATTTTGTGATTTTTTGATTAAATTTAGGTGCTCCTAATTAAGTACTAGCATTAATTAATGCTCCTATTTAAGTACTAGCATTTTAGGAGCTGCTCCTAATTAAGTACGTACCAATTTAAATTTAAAAATATGGAACTATAACAGTAGAAATTGAAATCAATCTCTCAAGTTTGAAACCAGTTCTGAAAACATTTTCCATATCCTTCTTAGAGGTTGACCTCCTATAGGATGCACATATTTAATAGTAAGTTTTACAGAGGAATATAATTGAAATCAATAAACTTAAATTTGAATATCATTTCTTAGATCTGTAAACAAGATGGAGTCATTGAATGATGCAATGAAAAGAGTGCAAGCACAAGAATTGATTCAAAGATTTAGAAGCAAGGAGGATTTGCATCGCTACCTGGTGCAGCAAGGTAATGAACTCATAGTAGCTAATCTTTATTCTGTAGTTGGTTTGTTCCTGCCAACGATGGAAGGTACTTAAATACCATTTCTAATAGCAATACTCTGCGAAGAGAAGAAGCTTTGAAAACTTGAGATGTGAAGTTTGCAGAGATTCCAAACTATCCAGAAATCTCTGTGACTAACTTATGTGATGATGCTATGAACGACCCAGAGGTTTCTGAGTACCTGTCTACCAAGAAGTAGTTGTCAAATAAACTTCCTGAAAGAAACTATTTCTTTGGCATACTTGCAACAATTAAAGGTGATTACTTGAAAGAAATTATTCAAGAATCTCATAAGAAAAGGTACAGCATCTCTTCAGAAGATAAGGATAAACAGGGGATCAAGATAAGTGAGAGCTGGCTATAAGAGTTGCAGAAGCACCCATATATTTCAAGTAAGATTTGTAGTTTAACTCTTTAGAAAAATCTGGTACTGGCATCTTCTTGATGAAGGAATAGAGCAAGCTTCACAGAGAGCGAAAGTCGCAGACAAAGTATGAAGTCAGCTAGAGACTTTATTCAAATATTTAGCCTCCAGAGTCAATTAACATAGATGATGGAGCGGTCAGCAAGAGAAGAAACTTAGGAGGAGGGAAGCAAGAAGTAGAAGAAAAGAAAGAGAAGCCAGCTCCCTCTAAAGAATTTTAAATGTGACTTATATATTCATTAACTTAACTACAAAACTTATTTATATACATTCACTCTCCCTTCTTTAGCACACTTTTAAGCCAATTAATTATCTACTCTCTTCGCTGAGCTTTTAATAAAGTCTACTGTATCAATAGGTAGGTCATGCATCAAGTGGTATAGCAGCAGTTTCTTGTAATGACCTTTTAATATTCCCCAGTAGAACTCAATTCCATTAAACTATGGACTGTAAGGTACGTTGAAGACTGGCGTTATTCTAAGTTGCTCATAACTCTTCCTTGTTTCTTTAGTCTTATGAACAGAAAGATTATCAACGAATAGTATAATCTCTTATTCAGGGTACTTCTCTCTCAGCTGCTCTAAGAACTTAATACACTGCTCTATCTTAATAGAGCGAGGATGAATAACATAAGTTTCTAAACCAGCATCTTCACTAATACCTTTTTCAAGAATTGCCATTGTTTATTCTTTGACTTTCTAGTCATATACTTCTATGTTGCAATGCCTCTTATACCAAGACTTCTAGATGAAAGTGTTGAATGTAAACACAGCCTCGTCAGCATGAATAAACTTAATATTATTCTATTAGGCTCTCTGCATTTAATTATAAATATAATTTAAGTTGTTGTTGTAAAATGGCAGAGTGAAATCAATTACTCTCTTGATACGATTTACACCTTTGTAAGAGATACCGTTTCGTTTATAAATGTTTGCAACAGATTATGCAGAGATCTTTAACTCAGGGAACTGGCGGTGAAACATAATAGCTCGTTAGTCGAGAGAGAAGTGAGCCCAATACTTCAAAGTTTTTTCATTAATAAGATAGTCAATATGTTTCTATAGAAACTTTGACTTCCTCTTAGTTTAAGAATTCAGCTATTATTGCTTTAATTACACAGCTTTTAAGCATTCAAAACCCCAAAAACCCTTAATGAATTTTATAAGTGCTTTGATTTGTTGGGAATTTGTTAGGGGTTGGGGTTATTAATAGGTTTTAATGTGAAATTTATAGTAAATATATTTAATTTAATCACTCAAAATGCACTTTTGGATCATGTGGGAGAGGTCTGAAGTTTATCTTACTTAACCACAACTCTATCTGCTCTATTGATATGTCTGATCTTGAGTTTGGTTTAATTATTATTGATTCTGCCATTTGTTTCATTGATTGAGATACTCTTGTTTTGTCAATAAATTGCTTTATTCTTTGTTTAGCATCCTTCTCGCATCTTGTAGAGTAGTATTCATTGCGAGGCATATCGCACTCTATTATTATTGCTGCTAAAGCCCACACATCCCACTAAAAGTCTCCATCTCTCCAGTCTTCTCTATCTGCATAGTACCCTTGCGTTCCCATTACACTTCAAAGCCTTGATAATTCCACTCTTTAGGCTCTGTTGAAATCGATTATTGCTACTATTACAGGTGAGAAGTTTATCATTATATTTTCTGGCTTCAAATCTCTGTGATCAAACCCTAATTTATGAAGCTCTTTAATACCTTATACGGTCTGAGTTGCTATTTATCCAAGTTACTTATGATTCCTTTGATCTGTTATGAAATCTCTTAGGGTCATTTCATAGAGTGGAAGTCTGAAAGCAACATGATCCTTGGCAAGAAGGACATATCTTTCTGATTTTGTAGCTACACTTTTTGAACTTTGCTTGAGTGAGTACTTGATACTCATTTGTAAACTCCATCTAGTATTTATCATCACTAAAGAGATAGTTGAAGGGATACACCTTGTATGCATTCTGATGATCATTGATAACTTCTTTATCAAAGTAGTCTTCTAATATAAGGTAGCTTTAAAGTGAAAAGTCTAGGTCAATTTAGGCAAGAACAGGAATCTTTTTATATTGAATTTTGATCATGATCTTTGTGATTTCGGATGTTAGTAGGTTGCGTGATTTCCTCACATATTCTGATTCTCTAGCTTGTTCGAGCTCTACCCTTTTCGAAGATTCTCTTGCTTTTCTTTTGTTTAGTAGCTTCAATTCATCTTCATGCTTTTCTATCTCTAAATCTTTCTTGTGAGCTTTTAAAAGATGCTTCCTTAAATTTTTTGTATGAGCATACTGCTTTTGGCACTCGAAGCAATCATACTTTCCGTCGATTTTATCGTGCTTTAAGTATACTTTTGGCTTGGCTTCTCTGCTCTTTCATATGCCTATACCAACTAGATTTATGAGCGAAGTCTCTCTCACACTTCTCACAAAAGTATACTTCTACTTCTTCAGTTTGTATAGGAATTTCATTAATACCTTTCTCCTCCTCTCTTTCTCCCACACACTTGTTTGCCATTTATTTTCTATTATTAATTTCTTTTTTAATAACAGAGATTTCAAGTGATAGCTCTGGTAGTTCTTTATGAGTGTTCATCTCACAGCTATCACACTTTTTATTGTTGCCAAAGGTATGTCTCATTTAGTTTGATGGAAGTGCTGTTGTTTTTCTTAAAATGTTAGCGCTCATATTTAAATTTGAATTTAAAATTAAAATTTGACTCTATATCTGAGAGCTTATATAAGAGCTTTGCAAGGTTACAAGTTTCAAGGGAATTTCTTAGAGTACTAGTGAAGAATTATGAGTGTTATGAGACAATCCAGCTCTTAATATGTTAAGAAAGTAACCATTTTTTCTATCAATAATAAGTTAATTACATCACGTACCGATTTAGGAGGTGCACCTAATTAAGTACGTACTGCTTTAGGAGGTATTTTGTGATTTTTTGATTAAATTTAGGGTGCTCCTAATTAAGTACTAGCATTAATTAATGCTCCTAATTAAGTACTAGCATTTTAGGAGCTGCTCCTAATTAAGTACGTACCAACTTAAATTAAAAAATATGGAACTATAACAGTAGAAATTGAAATCAATCTCTCAAGTTTGAAACCAGTTCTGAAAACATTTTCCATATCCTTCTTAGAGGTTGACCTCCTATAGGATGCACATATTTAATAGTAAGTTTTACAGAGGAATATAATTCAAATCAATAAACTTAAATTTGAATATCATTTCTTAGATCTGTAAACAAGAAGGAGTCATTGAATGATGCAATGAAAAGAGTGCAAGCACAAGAATTGATTCAAAGATTTAGAAGCAAGGAGGATTTGCATCGCTACCTGGTGCAGCAAGGTAATGAACTCATAGTAGCTAATCTTTATTCTGTAGTTGGTTTGTTCCTGCCAACGATGGAAGGTACTTAAATACCATTTCTAATAGCAATACTCTGCGAAGAGAAGAAGCTTTGAAAACTTGAGATGTGAAGTTTGCAGAGATTCCAAACTATCCAGAAATCTCTGTGACTAACTTATGTGATGATGCTATGAACGACCCAGAGGTTTCTCAGTACCTGCTTACCAAGAAGTAGTTGTCAAATAAACTTCCTGAAAATAACTATATCTTTGGCATACTTGCAACAATTAAAGGTGATTACTTGAAAGAAATTATTCAAGAATCTCATAAGAAAAGGTACAGCATCTCTTCAGAAGAAAAGGATAAACAGGGGATCAAGATAAGTGAGAGCTGGCTATCAGAGTTGCAGAAGCACCCATATATTCAAGTAAGATTTGTAGTTTAACTCTTTAGAAAAATCTGGTACTGGCATCTTCTTGATGAAGGAATAGAGCAAGCTTCACAGAGAGCGAAAGTCGCAGACAAAGTATGAAGTCAGCTAGAGACTTTATTCAAATATTTAGCCTCCAGAGTCAATTAACATAGATGATGGAGCGGTCAGCAAGAGAAGAAACTTAGGAGGAGGGAAGCAAGAAGTAGAAGAAAAGAAAGAGAAGCCAGCTCCCTCTAAAGGATTTTAAATGTGACTTATATATTCATTAACTTAACTACATAACTTATTTATATACATTCACTCTCCCTTCTTTAGCACACTTTTAAAGCAATTAATTATCTACTCTCTTCGCTGAGCTTTTAATAAAGTCTACTGTATCGATAGGTAGGTCATGCATCAAGTGATATAGCAGCAGTTTCTTGTAACGACCTTTTAATATTCCCCAGTAGAACTCAATTCCATTAAACTATGGACTGTAAGGTACGTTGACACTGCCGTTATTCTAAGTTGTTCATAACTCTTCCTTGTTTCTTTGGTCTTATGAACAGAAAGATTATCAACGAACAGTATAATCTCTTATTCAGGGTACTTCTCGTCTCTCTCAGCTGCTCTAAGAACTTAATACACTGCTCTATCTTAATAGAGCGAGGATGAATAACATAAGTTTCTAAACCAGCATCTTCACTAATACCTTTTTCAAGAATTGCCATTGTTTATTCTTTGACTTTCTAGTCATATACTTCTATGTTGCAATGCCTCTTATACCAAGACTTCTTGATGATAGTGTTGAATGTAAACACAGCCTCGTCAGCATGAATAAACTTAATATTATTCTATTAGGCTCTATGCATTTAATTTTAAATATTATTTAAGTTGTTGTTGTAAAATGGCAGAGTGAAATCAATTACTCTCTTGATACGATTTACACCTTTGTAAGAGATACCGTTTCGTTTATAAATGTTTGCAACAGACTATGCAGAGATCTTCTACTCAGGGAACTGGCGGTGAAACATAATAGCTCGTTAGTCGAGAGAGAAGTGAGCCAAATACTTAAAGTTTTTTCATTAATAAGATAGTCAATATTCTTCTGTAGAAACTTTGACTTCCTCTTAGGTTAAGAATTCAGCTATTATTGCTTTAATTACACAGCTTTCAAGCAGTCAAAACCCCAAAACCACTTAATGAGGTTTATAAGTCTTTCGATTTGTAGGGAATTTGTTAGGGGTTCGGGTTATTAATAGGTTTTAATGTGAAATTTATAGTAAATATATTTAATTTAATCACTCAAAATGCACTTTTGGATCATGTGGGAGAGGTCTGAAGTTTATCTTACTTAACCACAACTCTATCTGCTCTATTGATATGTCTGACCTTGAGTTTGGTTTAATTATTATTGATTCTGCCATTTGTTTCATTGATTGAGATACTCTTGTTTTGTCAATAAATTGCTTTATTCTTTGTTTAGCATCCTTCTCGCATCTTGTAGAGCAGTATTCATTGCGAGGCATATCGCACTCTATTATTATTGCTGCTAAAGCCCACACATCCCACTAAAAGTCTCCATCTCTCCGGTCTTCTCTTTCTGGATAGTACCCTTGCGTTCCCATTACAGTTCCAAGCCTTGATACTTCCCATCTTTAGGCTCTGTTGAAATCGATTATTGCTACTCTTACAGGTGAGAAGTTTATCATTATATTTTCTGGCTTCAAGTCTCTGTGAACAAACCCTAACTTATGAAGCTCTTTAATACCTTATACGGTCTGAGTTGCTATTTATCCAAGTTACTTATGATTCCTTTGATCTGTTATGAAATCTCTTAGGGACATTTCATAGAGTGGAAGTCTGAAAGCAACATGATCCTTGGCAAGAAGGACAGCATCTTTCTGATTATGTAGCTACACTCTTTGAACTTTGCTTGAGTGAGTACTTGATACTCATTTGTAAACTCCAACTAGTATTTATCATCACTAAAGAGATAGTTGAAGGGATACACCTTGTATGCATTCTGATGATCACTGATAACTTCTTTATCAAAGTAGTCTTCTAATATAAGGTAGCTTTAAAGTGAAAAGTCTAGGTCAATTTAGGCAAGAACAGGAATCTTTTTATATTGAATTTTGATCATGATCTTTGTGATTTCGGATGCTAGTAGGTTGCGTGATTTCCTCACATATTCTGATTCTCTAGCTTGTTCAAGCTCTACCCCTTTCGAAGATTATCTTGCTTTACTTTTGTTTAGTAGCTTCAATTCATCTTCATGCTTTTCAATATCTAAATCTTTCTTGTGAGCTTTTAAAAGATGCTTCCTTAAATCTCTTGTATGAGGATACTGCTTAAGGCACTCAAAGCAATCATACTTTCCGTCGATTTTGTCATGCTTTAAGTATGCATTTTGCTTGGCTTCTCTATGCTATTTCATATGCTTATACCAACTAGATTAATGAGCGATGTCTCTATCTCACACTTATCACAAGAGCATACTTCTACTTCTTCAGTTTCTATAGGAATTTCATTAATAACTTTCTCCTCCTCTCTGTCTTCCACACACTTGTTTGCCATTTATTTTCATTTATTAATTTCTATTTTAATAACAGAGACTTCAAGCGGTAGCTCTGGTAGTTCTTTATGAGAGTTCATCTCACAGCTATCACACTTTTTATTGTGCCAAAGGTAAGTCTCATTTAGTTTGATGGAAGTGCTGTTGTTTTTCTTAAAATGTTAGCGCTCATATTTAAATTTGAATTTAAAATTATAAAACTACCTCTATAACTGAGAGCTTATATGAGAGCTTTGCAAGGCTACAAGTTTCAAGGGAGGTTCTTGGAGTACTAGAGAAGAAATATGAGTGTTAAGAGACGATCCAGCTCTAAATATGGTCGAGGAAGTAACCATTTTTACTTTCAATAATAAGTTGATTATAGTACGTACCGATTTAGGAGGTGCACCTAAATTAAGTACGTACTGCTTTAGGAGGTATTTTGTGATTTTATGATTAAAATTAGGGTACTCCTAATTAAGTACTAGCTTTAATAAATGCTCCTAATTAAGTACTAGCATCTTAGGAGCTGCTCCTAATTAAGTACGTACCAACTTAAATTAAAAAATATGGAACTATAACAGTAGAAATTGAAATCAATCTCTCAAGTTTGAAACCAGTTCTGAAAACATTTTCCATATCCTTCTTCGAGGTTGACCTCCTATAGGATGCCCATATTTAATAGTAAGTTTTACAGAGGTATATAATTGAAATCAATAAACTTAAATTTGAATATCATTTCTTAGATCTGTAAGCAAGTTGGAGTCAATGAATGATGCAATGAAAAGAGTGCAAGCACAAGAACTGATTAAAAGATTTAGAAGCAAGGAGGATTTGCATCGCTACCTGGTGCAGCAAGGTAATGAACTCATAGTAGCTAATCTTTATTCTGTAGTTGGTTTGTTCCTGCCAACGATGGAAGGTACTTAAATACCATTTCTAATAGCAATACTCTGCGAAGAGAAGAAGCTTTGAAAACTTAAGATGTGAAGTTTGCAGAGATTCCAAACTATCCAGAAATCTCTGTGACTAACTTATATGATGATGCTATGAACGACCTAGAGGTATCTCAGTACCTGCCTACCAATAATTAGTTGTCAAATAAACTTCCTGAAAGAAACTATTTCTTTGGCATAATTGCAACAATTAAAGGTGATTACTTGAAAGAAATTATTCAAGAATCTCATAAGAAAAGGTACAGCATCTCTTCAGAGATAAAGACAAACAAGGGATCAAGATAAGTGAGAGCTGGCTATCAGAGCTGCAGAAGAACCCTTATATTTCAAGTAAGATTTTTAGCTTAACTCTTTAGAAAAATCTGGTACTGGCATCTTCTTGATGAAGGAATAGAGCAAGCTTCACAGAGAGCGAAAGTCGCAGACAAAGTATGAAGTCAGCTAGAGACTTTATTCAAATATTTAGCCTCCAGAGTCAATTAACATAGATGATGGAGCGGTCAGCAAGAGAAGAAACTTAGGAGGAGGGAAGCAAGAAGTAGAAGAAAAGAAAGAGAAGCCAGCTCCCTCTAAAGGATTTTAAATGTGACTTATATATTCATTAACTTAACTACATAACTTATTTATATACATTCACTCTCCCTTCTTTAGCACACTTTTAAACCAATTAATTATCTACTCTCTTCGCTGAGCTTTTAATAAAGTCTACTGTATCGATAGGTAGGTCATGCATCAAGTGGTATAGCAGCAGTTTCTTGTAATGGCCTTTTAATATACCCCAGTAGAACTCAATTCCATTAAACTATGGACTGTAAGGTACGTTGAACACTACCGTTATGCTTAGTTGCTCATAACTCTTCCTTGTTTCTTTAGTCTTATGAACAGAAAGATTATCAACGAATAGTATAATCTCTTATTCAGGGTACTTCTCTCTCAGCTGCTCTAAGAACTTAATACACTGCTCTATCTTAATAGAGCGAGGATGAATAACATAAGTTTCTAAACCAGCATCTTCACTAATACCTTTTTCAAGAATTGCCATTGTTTATTCTTTGACTTTCTAGTCATATACTTCTATGTTGCAATGCCTCTTATACCAAGACTTCTTGATGATAGTGTTGAATGTAAACACAGCCTCGTCAGCATGAATAAACTTAATATTATTCTATTAGGCTCTATGCATTTAATTTTAAATATTATTTAAGTTGTTGTTGTAAAATGGCAGAGTGAAATCAATTACTCTCTTGATACGATTTACACCTTTGTAAGAGATACCGTTTCGTTTATAAATGTTTGCAACATATTATGCAGAGATCTTCAACTCAGGGATTCGGCGGTGAAAACATAATAGCTCGTTAGTCGAGAGAGAAGTGAGCCCAATACTTCAAAGTTTTTTCATTAATAAGATAGTCAATATGCTTCTATAGAAACTTTGACTTCCTCTTAGGTTAAGAATTCAGCTATTATTGCTTTAATTACACAGCTTTCAAGGAGTCAAAACCCCAAAACCACTTAATGAGGTTTATAAGTCTTTCGATTTGTAGGGAATTTGTTAGGGGTTCGGGTTATTAATAGGTTTTAATGTGAAATTTATAGTAAATATATTTAATTTAATCACTCAAAATGCACTTTTGGATCATGTGGGAGAGGTCTGAAGTTTATCTTACTTAACCACAACTCTATCTGCTCCATTGATATGTCTGATCTTGAGTTTGGTTTAATTAATATTGACTCTGCCATTTGTTTCATAGATTTAGATACTCTTGTTTTGTCAATAAATTGCCTTATTCTTTGTTTAGCATCCTTCTCGCATCTTGTAGAGTAGTATTCATTGCGAGGCATATCGCACTCTATTATTATTGCTGCTAAAGCCCACACATCCCACTAAAAGTCTCCATCTCTCCAGTCTTCCTGGATAGTACCCTTGCGTTCCCATTACAGTTCCAAGTCTTGATACTTCCACTCTTTAGGCTCTGTTGAAATCGATTATTGCAACTATTACAGGTGAGAAGTTTATCATTATATTTTCTGGCTTTAAATCTCTGTGAACAAACCCTAACTTATGAAGCTCTTTAATACTATACGGTCTGAGATGCTATTTATCCAAGTTACTTATGATTCCTTTGATCTGTTATGAAATCTCTTAGTGTCATTTCATAGAGTGGAAGTCTGAAAGCAACATGATCCTTGGCAAGAAAGACATATCTATCTTGATTTTGTAGCTACACTTTTTGAACTTTGCTTGAGTGAGTACTTGATACTCATTTGTAAACTCCATCTAGTATTTATCAACACTAAAGAGATAGTTGAA
>ARYC01000891.1:0-16573 GCA_000711775.1 Oxytricha trifallax | reverse complement strand
TATTCTGTTGTAAAGTTTGATTCATGAGTTAAAATTAGTATACTTATCTGAAATTTAGGCTTGAGCCTTAGCTATACATGCTGACCAGAAATTACATAAAACTTTACCAACATGAAAGCTAATAATTATAATAAGCATTAGCATTAAAAATAACCAAAACTTATTAATAATATGAAATAAATGTAATTAATATAAGAGGATACCACTCCTCCATGGACTCCTGAGTTGTGAATGTAAAAATTTAATATAATCTTATCATTTTGTAATTTATTAGTGATTAATTATAAATGTTAAATTTTACTTACTTTTTTGATCTTCTACTAGACTTATAAGTTTTTACTCACAAAATTTGGCTTTATAAGTTTTCAGAAGTTTTATATTTACAATTATTGAAGTAATGTAGCACATCTATACTTATTCATAAAATATTAGATAAAATTGGCAATAATTATTTAATTTTATTAATAAATTGTAACTTACTTTTTTAATTTAACTCAAACGAGGAAGCCATAGTGCACTTTACGATAATAATTTTACTCTCCCTATAATAAAGTTTAAGGATTATAGTTATAAACCAAATAAATGAAAAATGATAACTGAAAAATTATTTAATATAATTATTACTAAGTTCCCATTTATGCTATGGCTTGCTTCTAGATTATTTTTGGTATAAATTCATAGTAAATTTCATAATTCTATATTCTTCATAATAATTTAATAATAATTATAAACTAAATAAGAAATTATAGAATAATCATTTTAAAAATACTAAAATGGCTTTATAGCATGGTGATAAGATAGATGCTAAACCATAAACAAAATTGGACCTCCTAAGTTTCTACTCAAACCAATATTCAAATCAAAAGTATGCTACAATAGTTAAAGCATGGAATAAAGCTTTGAAAAGAAACATTTTAGAACTTAAATGCTAAAGAAATTAAAGTCAATGAAGCTTATCAATAGTGAGAAATATATATATATGCAATTATTTTGAGATACCAACTACGCATGAAAGCCTAAATTCAATCGAAGCTTACCAGTCAAACTATCATAGGGAGGTCCATAAAGTAGCAAAGGATACAATAAAGTTTTAAGAATGTACTTGTCTGTATTGCGGTAAAGTTAAGGGCAGTGCTTACAACTGTAAAAGACATGAAAGTGTTTGTAAGCTTAATATGAATAGAACTAAAGTAATAACTAAAATGAGAAAAGATAGCTCAACTCAAAAATTTTTTGAAGGCACAGCAAAAGAAGAAACGGAAATTATAGATGGGTGAAAACTTAGAATTATTTAGCAAAAAATCTATTTAATCAAATATAAAACAGTAACTGAGCATCTCATATTCTTGGGAGATAGAAATGATTATAAAATTTGGGAGCTGTTTGCAAATGACGCTGTGGCAAACTTTATGAAGTAGTACTAATGGATCCTGCATACAGAATAAAATAAGGAGTTCCTTATTGTACCGTGTGTGATGAGGAAATTCTAAAGATGCCTATAGAGTTAGTACAAGAGAGGGGAATTCTCATTATGTGGTTTGTAAATCAAAAGAAAGAGGTTGCAACAGTTCTTCAAAGATCATTGCTATGATGAAGTCGAGAAAGGTGAGTGGATCAAATTGACAAAAATCATAAACTAAATTAAGGATCTGGCATGTACACAACCCATAATAATGAGAGCTTTCTTATTGAGAAAAAAAAGGAAACATCATTGACATGCTCTAGTATCATGTAACTGATAATATCATCTTTTCTGAAGTAGGAAAGCACTCCGATAAGTCCAAGAAAATATATAACTTCATATAGCAAATGGCCCCAGATAGACTTAACTAAGAAGTGTTCGCCAGACTTAATGCATCAGACCTAATTTCACTTCTTTCGGTCACTAGTTGATAAAGTCAGAAACTTGAGTTATGGTCATGAAAAATTAGTAGCTTTAGTATAGAATAAATAATTAAATTAATAAGTTTAAATTATTATATATTATATTGCCTATAACCTAAATTCTGTAAGTATCATATTGTTTGATTTTTGCCTCAACATCCCTAACCGTAGTAGAAGAATATAATTATCTTCAAAAAGTTATTTTTCATGCACAACAACAGAAAGGGCAGATAGGCTGTTAAATTATTAATTTGTTATATATATATATATATATAATATTTTATCATTATTATTATATTTAAAGAATGCATTAAAAGTGGATACTGACTTCTCAGCTAGATTGAACTATGTATTATGCTCCTAAGCCTTTTGCATTCAATTGATCATATAATTTATAAATTAATTTTACAAAATGAAGCAGGATAGTTAATCACTTTCTAAAAACATTTTACTACTGATTTATTCCATTATCCTTATATAAATATTAAATTATTAACTTTTGATTAAGCAAAGATGTGAAGCACAAGAAATTGGCGATGAAAAAATTCACAAAACGAGAGAGAAATGGATCCAGTTTAAAACATAGTCAAATCCGACAATTTAATTAAATATCACCAGATTATTACTGCAACCCAGAACAAGAATTACTACAGTATAAGAAGATTGCCATGTTTAAACATCTTATATCAATATCCTTGAATTAATGAATAAGTGATGTTATAATATAACTAAAAAAAAAAAGATTTTGAAATATTTTCAAATAAATATAATTATATGTATGCTCATCTCTAATAAATAGTATGCTAATTAATATAGAAATTTGATTGTGTCTATTTTTAAATTGACTAACTATTAACAACTCTGCTTAATTCACAACTATTAATTATTTTCAGCCTTAGATAAATATATGGATTAAAGTTTAATACTGTCTATAGAAAACTCTACATACCAGCAGTAAAAGTTAAAATATCTTCAGTAGCAGCAAGTGAATAATTTTTTAGAGTATTAGTATATTTAAATGATTTTTTAGGGGAAAATTCAATAAATAATTCAATAATAAATAGTACAATTTAGAACAATTTCAGAGAGTGAATTACTTTATTATAAATATGCTACATGCATACATAGGATTATGCTTTGATCTTGTGATAAATAATAGTGGATACCAAAATGTGGTTTTATTTAATCGACATCAAATTGAAGTGTATAGCATCTAACTAAAGATAGCTTACTAATATAATTAGTTAAATCAGCGACACTGTGATGGTTATTAAAAGATTATTAAATTTATATTTTATATCTTTATCTGATTAAATAGCACTTAAATCTTCGAAGTAATTATATATCTGGAAAAAGTAAATGGAGAAACACAATTTATTAAAGTATTTTCTTCTTTATTACAATAGTATCAGTAATATTAATGATCTTATAAGAACTTATTAATAAGTAGTATTAATATTTTGCAGATTGCCATTTTAATAAAATCTGATTTTTAACAATTAAACCTCACTATATTCTTTCTATAATATTATTATTTTAAAACAATTGGAAATTAATATCAAAAACCAACAAAATTGATATAATTATTTAGTTTTATACTTTAATTTTTGGACATCTAACTCAATTAATTTAAGGAATTTAATCCATATATTGAACGGAGCAGCTTCAGCACCGTACTTAGATATTTTTTCATTCATTATAACGATTCTTAATCCATCATTATTTAAGCAAAATACCCAACTATAATTATTTTCTACCATTAATATATTACAATCTTTCCAAGAAATTTAATGCATGTATTATTTCAACTTAAAAAGATAGGCCATATTTTTGTAGAAAACGAGCTACTTTTTAAGTCTAAATATTAATTTTAGTGCTACTTCTCGATCATATCAATACACTCATAACATTCATTTTTACATTGGTGTCAGTAGAATATTAACTGTTATCATTTATATTTATAAATTTATGTATCAGTATTATAATATAAAATTTCCATTTATTATTAATTTGTTTTCATTTAGTAGCCTTAGTCTCCCAATATAATAATTGTTACATTTTCTTTTATTTTCTTTCTCGATATGTTTATTTATAAGTGAGTAAAGCATCAATTAAAAAATAGTAAAAAAAAAAAGATTCGGCAGATTTAAGAATAGAGAATGTATTTAAGTAAGTTCCATCCTATAAAAAAGTGGGATAGACGGTGATCCAGATTTTACTCTGGATTTAGGATCAGTATTTAACTGCAAACTTATGATTTTCAATTAATGTTTATACTACAATTATCTATTGAATTTTCACAGAGAATATTAAGAATTACCTAATTATAGTAAATAACAATATTTACGACAATATTGTAGGAATACATTCGAAATTGGGAAATTAATTTTAATTAAATTAATAATTAATCAAAATCGTGGCAGTTAAAGTTGGCCAATTTGAACGATCTTGGGCTCATTCGATAGAGAATTCAAAATTAGCTGGACTTTATTATTGGCGGTACTATTTTATCGCATCCCTGGAGCGAGATAACTTGACTTTAATGTGAGGGTATAATTTAATGAATTTAGATGAGTTTAATTAAAGTGAAGTTATCTCGCTCCAGGGATGCGATAAAATAGTACCGCCAATAGTAAAGTCCAGCTAATTTTGAATTCTCTATCAAATGAGCCAAGATCGTTCAAATTGGCCAACTTTAACTGCCACGATTTTGATTAATTATTTATTTAATTAAAATTAATTTCCAAATTTCGAATGCATTCCTACAATATTTGTGATCAAAATATTACCAAAGATTAGCTTGTTACATATTTTAATACACTAAAAGAATAATAGAAATAAACTCTGAACGATAACTTTTCGATTTTTACCTGTGGGACTATAGATTAAATATTAACAGTTATTTAGTTTTCAGATTTGTAGGAATGATTATACAGAATTAGAATTTTATTTGAAATATTATGCTTCATAATAATTAAAAAAAAGCAGTTACGATTATCCCAATCATGAAGTTCACATTATTTAATAGCATGTCAAATAAAACTATCATTTCGGTTGTCATTTCATTTTTCTCAATAATAATCTAACATATGGAACGAGAATACATCACTTCCGTCACAGACAGATTAATAACTAATAAATACTCTTCAGGAATCCACAATTATTAAATTAATTATTCATATTACTTTGATATTGTGATATAATAAATATTTTAATTATAATAGAAACTGAGAAGAATTTATCATAAATATTTCTTATTTTAATAAATAAATTCTAATTAAGGTAATCTTAATATTATTCTACTTTCTTAAACAAGTGACTAAATACTAATATACATCTGTTATAAATAAATAAATAATTCTATGTTGTAATAAACATATAATATCAGTAGAAGTATTAAAGAACAAATCTATCCCTGCAAATTATAAATTTATAAAAGCAGCAATGAAAAGTTAAAATTAATAATCAATTATATAAGTAAAAAGACAAGCACAATTGTACTGGAAAAAAAATTGATAAGACTTTAAAAACTTATATATAACGCAACTCATTATTAACGCAAATAACATCATTGATTTGAACATGTTAAACTGTCACTGTTTTACTTCTATTCTTCTCCATTAATCCTTGTTTTCTTATGATTTATTTATTCATCGAAGAATAAATTATATTTAAAACCATTATCCTGTCGAGTCAACTTATCTCATGAAAAGTTTATTACTATTTATTTGACTTAGAATTTGAAGAATTATTCATTGACATTTTACACTAAATTATGTTTGGCTTATATCCCTTTTATAATAAATATTCTCTGAATTACAATAAATCAAGCTTCATCTTTGAAAGTAAATTGATTCGATGCAAATATCTTACTTTCCCATTTGTTGTTTATATTTGGTTTTTTTTATTGGAGACGCAATTTTGAAACAATTCTATAATATTTTATTGTTTTTTTTAAGAATAGTTTGGTGCGTTGTTATTATTTCAGTGAATTCAATCCGAATACTTTCTGAAAATGATTTCAACTGGCGAAAATGTCTGTCTATGGTAAAGTTATAAAAACTGCAACTGTGGTTTATCTAAAAGACTGACGATGATGATGGTAAATTTCCCATTTTAAAAGAGTATTTTTTTTGTGATAAGTAAGTTGTAAAATTAAATTTAAATTCAAATTAAATATAGGACTATAAGTATTAAGATTATAGTTAAAAGTTTAAAGATGAAAAACATCCTCGTTCTCTTAAGCGTGATAGCCGTTGCTCAAACCGATGTTAAAGCTGACAGACTTTCAGACTTTGGAAATTCCCTCTCTAATTTCAATGCTGGTACCTGCACTTCACTCATTGATAACAACTCCAATGACAGAGATACCTGCTTGGTTGCTTGCGCTGAGGCCTCAGCCTACATTACCAAGATGTTCACATCAACTGAATACACTGACTCTAAATTCAACCCAGCTGAGTTCTTGTCCAAGTTAGGAGACTTCAACATTAAATTCAACGCACAAATAAATCAATGCAGACTCGTCGAGTTAATGCAAGCCTTCGACAAGAGAGATTCAGTCAAGTTGCTAAGTTCACGATTACTATGGGTATATTAAACTACACAATTTGAGCGAAAACTCTGAAGCAGCAGCAGAATTCTTAAGCTGTCTAGACGTATTCTCTATAGGAAAGCTACTCTGGCTACAGAGATTTCCTCTAACATAATAACAGATTAGTTCACCCAGAGCTCGACAAGAAGACTGAAGAAATTATCGCAGATATATTGGGTGTGGAAGTCTTCAGAACAACTATTGCAAAAAATGCCCTTGTAGGTTCTTATTCAGTGCTCACCAATAGAGGAGGTCCAGTACATCCCATGTGCAGTGTTGATGAGATTGATGAACTCTCTACTTTGCTATAAATTCAGCTTTGCGCAGATACCGTAAACAGAGGTAGTGATGTCGTTGCTAGTGAATTAGTCGCAAATGATTGGAGTGCTTTTTGTGGCCTCGATACTACCGCAACTGAGCTTTCAGTTATTGATTCTGTATTTAAGCTAACAGAAGCAGGAAAGAGTATTTTCAGCGCAGAATATAAGGGAACTCTAATCGATCAACTATCATGATAATTAAGCATATGAAGTGTATATGTATAATTAAGGTATTCAATAAGCTGATAATGAATTAAGTGAATTTAATTTTACAACTTACTTATCACAAAAAAAATATACTCTTTTATATTTTATTGTGAACGCTTGACTAAATTGATTGTAAAGTTAAGTGTAAAAGTTAGTAAAAGCGACGAAAGAAAAAGTTTCGGATGATGATGATAATTTGAGTGACTCATTTAAACACTTTGACAATAAGATTTACTTATATTAGATTCTTCAATACATACATTAAAATATATTTCTAGGACTTATGGAATAAATAATGAAAATTTATTTTATAAAAATAATCAAATTATTCAATAATTAAGTTTAATCTATTTTAATTAATTTAACTCTAAAATAATTAAAATTAAATAACATTTTTAATTATTAGTAACATATTTTTATAACTAGTAAATTATATTGATATTATTATAAATTGATATGTTAATTAAATTAATTAAAATATAAAAATCTTGAACTACAACGATTGCTTTGAAATGATGAAATTTAAGAAAATTACAGCTGAATTAACGAAAAAATCTCGTCGTAAAAAATATATACGATTATTTTGTTTATCTTGGTAAAAATTATTTAAAAAGTATAAATTTTGATTGATGCAGAAGGTTTTTATAACTAAATTCAAAATCAAATAAATATTTTATTATAAAGGCATCTATAAAATAGTAAATGATTAATCGAAAAAACCAAGATTTATTATGAGATTATAATTAATCATAAGAAGTAGTGCAACAATATTTAAATGAATAAATGAATTTTATAATAGATTTTATGAATTCTAATTTATAAATACAAACTTAAATTAATGGAACCACAGAAAGCTATTAATATCAAATCAAAATATTGCATGAAGTTGAAATTTCATGAAGTCTCTGCGATGAATTCTTTACCTTATTGTGATTTTATGCTGATACCAACATGGCTCAGTGTTCGGGGCTGGTTGCATAATTTCGCTATGTAATTACTGTGACGACTCATCGAGCAGAATTATTGCAAATCTGCTTTAAAGCTACAATGGCACATGAAGATGTAGCTATAATGATACTTCGCTTCTGTAAATATCAAAAATACTTGGAAGTCTATGATAACCAGAAATAATTCGTGATTAACAAGTTTGGATTGGTCTCAGTTTCTTTGTGAGTATAGAATCAGTATGATGAAGCCTCTTTTGACTTATTGTTGAAGGTGTAAGAACAATTATCAACCATTTATAAACAAATAAAGTCTTATATTTGATAACTCCTAACCCAACTTCAAGTGAACTTGCATTAGAAATTTATCAATTGAGGTCAAGAATTCATTTAGAAGTTCTAAAGTGTAATGATGGATAAAGATGTCAATTCAAATATCAGGATGACAGTGAATCATGAATTTGTCTTGAGTGACTAAATAATAAATAGTAGATTCATAAGAAAATTAAATATTATCAATCGAGGTCTGGTTGTGATCTAAAGAATTAATCATGGTATTTTCTATATATCTTAAAAACTTCTAGTATGATAAGAAAAAGACAGCTTTTGCTTTAATGGAATTGCATAAAGGACCAGAAATATTATCAAATGGTTTTTATCGTAAAGATCAAGACATGTGCAAAAAGACTTATATAAGTGACAAATGATGGTATGAGAAAATAGGATTCTTGTTTACTCGATCCGAGAGAAATACTTCTTGGTCGAAAATTCCATCTCCCTTCGTTTTTACAATGAAGAATCGCATGGTAGCTATGTAAAATCCCCATTCGATAATTTTTTTCGACAGTTCGTTTTCTAAACCATTTTTGAAAATGAAGAATAAACATAGCAATCATTAGATTCTCTATTTAATTATCATGAAGATAACAATTGAGACTACTTCATGATATTTGAAGATGCATATAATTATGAGGAGATAAAACAAAAGTGTAAAGCTAAAATTGAAGATCAAATAAACTCAAAGAGAGGTTGAGAAACAAAAAAAGAAAATCTCTTATTAAAGTATTTCACTCCTTCAGAATTCCATTTTCTCTCTATAAAACGATAGTAATTATAACTTATCCACTTAATAGTATAAAGATTATATCTCCGATCAATAAAAAGTGCGTGCTTATACAACCTAAAAATGCCCAGGTGATTTTTCTAAGCTGTAGAATGAATGAGATAAAATTATGAATTTAAACTTCGAGTCCTTAATCAGAGAAGACGAAAAAAGTAAGATAACTAACCTCATTGAAGATACAAAAATTATAAAATTATTGTAAAGGAAATAGTTGCTTAATGAGTAATTTAAAAACTACAAATTATTTGTAAATTATGGTTTTGGCAATTTTTTAATAAATAATTTTTGCATGTATTTTATTTTTTATTCATGCAATTTTTTCACAACTTTTACTAGTATTAAAATCATTCTTAATAATTATTAGAATATTCTTAATGTATTTGTAAGAGATATAAGTTATAGCAAGAATTATACACTAAACATTAAAGATATGATTTATATAAACATAGATCAGCTCATTATGAAAATATACGCATGAAAAAAATATAGCAAATCCAGAATTTTTAATAATAATGCAAAATTTCAACAAGAAAGACAAAATAAATAAGAATTGAGAGGAACTTTATCCTAGATGATATAGGCTGCAAAAAATTAGGCCTTTAAAAGAAATGCTTATCAATTTAAATGAAAAGAAATTTGGAAAATATAATCAGTAATTTAGCTAAGTAGATCGACTATAATGGCTTACAAAACAATGGGCACAAATTTGAAAGCATTTTCTCAATTAAATGTTTTGACAAATATTTATCAAATCTTAAATAGGCGTTAAGAGAGATAAACTAATTTTCAGAAAACTTGTAGATTAAAAGAATATTTTTAAAATCATTGGTACAAAGAATGAGTTTAAAATAATGGTTTAAACTGGTCAAAATATAGTGAATTAATTAAAAAACCTAAGACACAGAAATTAAAGAATGAAAATAACAATAACAATAACAATTAGATAATGAGGATTTCTCAAGCAAATTTGATTCATAACATTTATTCAAGTTGAATATATTTATTATTATAGGAGTAAACAAATTCATTTAATTATTTTATTTGTATCTCATTTCATGATAATTTGTTTGATAGTTTTTTAATTATTAGATTGTTCCATAATATAACACTAGTCTCTCATTTTTATACTATTGAATTATTTATCTTCGTTTTTACTTATATCTATAAAAAATATCTTTATACAAAAACCCAACAATTTTCTATTGAGTTTAACTAAGGCATGTTTGGTAGATAAAATATTTGCTCTATCTGGAGTTCTTAAAGCATTAGTTTTACCTATTTTGATTGATGGATTCCTTGGTTGTCTAAATATAGAGCAATTATGATAAATAATATGAAAAATGCATAAATAATATAAATATTTGATTAAGATTGATAATGATTCTTATTGTAATAAAAATGAAAATCTAAATGAAGTTTCAAAATTAATGTCAGTTTGCATTTTTTCATCCTCTGAATCTTCGTCGTAAATTACTCCTTCAGCTTTACTGTGAAATCTTTGTCTTGCACCACCTCTACTCTTACCAGATTGGATTTCTACAGAAATATTATCTCGGAAAATATTTAAATAACTTACATTATTTGTGAGTGGCACAGAAACAACATTTAAGGAAATATTATAAAATCTAGTATATTAATTAACTTCGTTGCCAATATATAAGTCTCAAAGCCTCAATCTTTTGAAATATCTACAACTACATCAGTTATTTAAACATTTCGCCTTTAATCTTAAATCTCATGCATTTAAAAAGAATTCTTACATGAAATCATCTTTTTCTTGAATATTTGTATAAATTTCTTAATCTAATAATACAATTTTTTGTATTATTGGTCTTGTAAGAAACTAATTCTTTATATGTTATAGGAAAATATCTTAATACATTTATATTAATTAACATTGAATACTTTAGACTTGATAACTAACTATTTAAATATTAAAATAGTATTAATTATGAATTTTTGTTAAAAAAATATTGATACAGCTAGGTCAGAAATATAACTGTGAAATATTGTATATCTTTATCTTAAAAATAAATGAATTAATTAAAAATATTGTCACTTGTTAAAAAAAAGTAGATTTGAATTTAATTAATATATTTATATATTATTCTTATTTACACCAATTATCAATTAATACATTGATATTTTATCATTATATCTTATAATTTTGTAACATATAGTTTTTAAAATCTTAGAAATTGGTCAAATTGTTCAAACAGGTTTTAACTTTGGAATAATATTAATTGTACTATAGAGAAGAAAATATACTATTGGTGGTGAAAAGTAATAAATTTTTTTAAGTTTATTTTTCACATTAATAAAATATTTAAAATAGATTAATCAAATAGATAAAATCTAAAAAAGCGGTAATTGATAAAATATAAATTGTAAAATGCATACAAATCTCTCCTACATTTTAATTAGTTTATTATACATCTAAGCTAAATTAGTTAAGATTAGAAATAATTAGACTAGGGAGTCGGAGTTTACTGTGTATCAGGACTACTCTCTGGTTACCAGTCTTGTTTAATTTTTCATAATAATTTCTTTATCTTATTTTTAGCTGCAGTAGTTGGTTTGTTCACCTTGTATGCAATCATCATTAGTTTTAGCGCCTGTTTCTTGCGTTTTCTTAATAATAGGGAAAAAATTTAACTTTATCGGTGAGTTACAAACCTATGCAATAGTATGTAGTCCTATTACACTAAATTTGGTCGACACTAAGCTCTTAGGCATTGGCCTTTGGTTGAGAGACATAAGTTAAATTAAGCTAAGCTTTGTTAGTTTGATACTTTATATTTGAAAATTTTGAGGAAGCTTCATAATTTATTATATTAAATATGAATATTTAATATAATCAATAAAATGTAGAATTACAAAAAGCTACGTGATTAAAGAAAAATCATAGCTCTCTGATAATCAATAAAAATTAAAAGAAATTGTTCTTAGGATCTATTACAGTTTAGGTTCTAAAATTAGTTTGTTTTTATGAAAGAGTTTCTTGTAATTATTAGTATCCAGCTTTTCCTCATTAATATCAGATTTCATTTTGTCAAATTTTAGTAATCTAAGATACTTAAATGGTACAAGATGGTAAGGCAGAATTTTGAGAATAGAGTAAATATGAAAGATTTTAATATAAATTTAACAAGTGCTAAAGCAAATAATTCATTAAAACTAATCAAATTTAATTGCCAATTGAAACCACTCAATCTCACAGATAATGATTGCAAACAAAGATATCAAGCATGAATCCCCCAGGAATAAACTTTCAGTAAGAACTTATTCATAATTTATTATAAGTAATTTAAACAACTTTTGATCTTTTAAATTAGGTTGATACTAAAAGGAACTGAGAAGATATGTCTATATGGCACCCATTCCGAATAAAAAGTTCATCAACCATGGTTCCCCGAAATGCGTTAGAACCGAAAGCTCTCTCAACATTTAAGCATCATAAGCATGCAAAGCTACCAATGATCAAGAAAAAGACTAAGAACATTAGGAAAAAGACATTGAGATGTCAGATGAAGAAATCATCATCTAAACTCACCCTACTAAATACCCAGAATACCTAATGTACTACAGTGACGACTCAGACTCAGTCATGGAGATTGAGGAATCCCAACCTAAAGACTACAGTAAGAATGAACAAAATAGTTAAGTCTTTGACTGTTACAAAAAGATGTTCAAATCAAAGAAGAAGAACAAATGGAAATAGTAAGTCATAGAATCATCAACTTAACTAACAGAACTAAATTGGTAATTTCCCAGTAACATATCTAATACAGTGAACCCCTTTTAAAAAAGAGAAACATTCTCTCAACTTTTCAACAGTCTTACATACAAACAAGGATCACTTACACCAAACACCTTACACACTTAAAGGGTATTTTAGTAATAGAAAAGTAAATAACAGGAGACATCCAGGCAAATTAAGCATAAAGACATCTCCACAAAGTCTAAATAATCTTCTTAATTCCACATAACCCTGAGACCCCTGAACCAAAACCCCACTATATAACAGGAAAAGATAGAAGCTCAAAAACAAGAATGGAACTTTATGAGAAAAAACTTTTTAACCAAATCTTAAACAACCTATCAAGAGACCTTAATTCTTAAACATAAACAAAAGAAGTTAACCAGACTCTAAAAGAAATGATTAGAAGTCACAACCTTATCAGCTCAAAAAGAAATCAGTGCATAAGAAGTAGGTCCAAAAATGGCAAAGGTCACTCAAAGGCAGAATTCAGACATTAGATATGTCTCAATTTCAAACAGCGGGGTACTACAAAAATGTCACGACTAAACTCTACATCAAAATCTGGCCAGATTCTGATCGATACTTCAACAAAACCTAAAACGTTACTTAATAGTAACACATAGTCACTAAACATTGAACTAGATATATTACTCAGAACAAAAGAAGTATAAACAAAACTTCTACTGAGTAAACTTTAAATTTCCCCCCTAACAATTTAAGATTCAAACTAATCTAAAGTCTTTTTGAAGCCAAATAAGTTAACGCGGATCCATAATTTTAACAATGGGAAATTTAACTAGTTAACTAACTCAGCCCACTGTTCCAAGCTGAGCTATAATTAAGAAGCATATACAAGAGAGATATCTTCTAACTAACACACTCCAATAGAGTGCTAATAAAAATTAAGTAAATGGTCAACATCATGAAACAAGTCAGTTAACCATAAAATTTAGAGCTAGACAAAGAAACAGTAAGGAACACAGAAAGAAAAAGAAATGGTTAGACAAAAATTAGAGAGAAATTAATTGTTTTAAGTGAAAAGTGGTTAATGATCATATTAAAGAAATCCATATAACTTAAGAAGTCTTGGCCCTTATATATATAAACATATATAATCGATCGGAGGTCCCCAGAGATCTCATTGTGATATTATTATTATTATTATTATTTATTATAAGTGAAATATAATTAATAAACGAATATATTTAAAAGAAAAAACTTATAATAGGAATGCTTTAAGGATTCTCTAGCAAATATAGAACTTCTTAATATATAAGCTTGAAATTTAGAGAGCCATGTTGCTTAAAAATTACTTAGCTCTTCATAACAGCGATGACGGTTAGAAATTTTATTTCAGTGATGAAATTTTATTTAAAGTGAAGGTTATTAGCTAATGTGCGATAAATGAATTATAAAGATAGACAGCAATCATTCGACAAATTTATTGTGCCTCCTATAAATTGCCAAGGAACTCTTTAGCCATTCACATGTCCTTTAAGCAGACACTATCTCCTCTCTAGCTCTTTACAAAGCATATAAATTCTTTGTAATGTAAAAAGAGTTTTATCACTTAAGTTTCTTTAAATTGACCTACCATAACAATAGATAAATTCGGACGGGATTTTATCACTAATAAATGGTGATTTTTACTCCAAAACTTAAAGTGCTAGTTATGATAAAGATAATTCTTCATTGCGATAACGCAAACATCTTCTTTCAGTATAATATAAGTAAACACTAAAAAATGAATCATCTATCTAATATCCTTTACTATTGAAAGTAAGTTAAAATTTACAGTAAAAGTATTGTAAAAAAACTAACAATCTGGTTGGCAATGATTTATTACTATAACTGCAATGCAAATTTTATCGAAAATTTCGTTATAATTTTACATTATTTATAAGTAAAAATGCCCTACGTTATTCCTTAGAATCAGTTCTACTTATATTTAATTTTGTAAGTAGAAGGTAAGTGGCTTATAATACAATACATTGCTTCTTATAACAAGCAACGATTATAATGATAATATTTTTCATATATTTTAAGTGTTTCATTTAGAGAGCAAATCTTTATTTTGCAAATTTATTACATTAACAAGACTAATATTTCCTTTAATTTAGTTAAAATAAGATTATATATAAATAAATTAACAATAATCTAAGTATTTTTTGCTTAATATTTTTACATTAATTATTATTTAAATGAAATATCTGGTCAACACACTATTCTGAAAACTTTTATTGAATTTAAATATAATATAGATGATGTGGCTCATGAATCAAAATTCTAGATCAGTTATTTAATATGTCTCAGTTTTTAATGAGTAAATTAATATACTGATAGACTAATAAGAAAATGAGGACTCCAATGATAAAATAGAGATGTGTTTTTATTTAGAATATAACACGATATTCATAGGTCATAGTTTAAAAATTAAAAAATAAGTTTAAATTACATTAACACTATTAGAGGGACAGGACACTTTTGGATAATTTATATGATTGAAATCATGCATTCGGGGAATAGTTTAGCAAAATATAAATACTTCAAAGAAGTTGAGTCAAATATGGATTGGAGTAGGCTAAGAAGAAAAAGATATTGTAATTTTCATAAAAAACTACTGCATGAGAAATATTTTGACAGATAAAAAATAATTTTACAAGATACTTGAAAACTTATTAAGAACTTATTAATCCCTAACTTTTAAAGAAAGCTGATTAAAGTGTAAATAGAAATAAAAGTACAATTTAAAATGGAAGAAAAGATATTGTATATTATACTGAATGAAGGTGTTTGATTTATCGCTATGAAGAATTATCTTTAGCAGTAACTAGCACTTTAAGTTTTGGGGAAAAAATCACCATTCATTAGTGATAAAATCCCGTCCGAATTTATCTTTTGCTATGGTAGGTCAATTTAAAGAAACTTAGGTGATAAAACTATTTTTACATTACAAAGAATTTAGATGCTTTGTAAAGTGGTAGAGAGTAGTTAGTGTCTGCTTAAGGGACATGTGAATGGCTAAAGAGCTCCTTAGCAATTTATAGGAGGCACAATAAATTTGTCGAATGATTGCCGTCTATCTTATAATTCTTATCTCGCACATTTGCTTATAAACCTTTTCTTTATATAAAATTTCATCACTGAGATAAATTTTCTAACCGTCATTGCAGTTATGACGCTCTAAGTAAGCAAAATGGCTCTCTAAAGTCTAATCTTAAATATTTATAAGTTCTATATTTGCAAGAGGAATCCAAAAAGCATTCCATTTATAAGTTTTTATTTTAAATATATCCATTTATTTATTTTTATATCACTTATAATATATTATGATTGCTCATCAGGCTTTTTTGTGATGTATTCCTTATTGGTGCAGCAACTACGTTTGGCACTTTCTATCCATCTTTTCTATTTTAATAATTGCCAATGCCAAAGATGAAATTCTTTTCAAATGCATGCCTAGCAGCATGTCCATTACTTGATCTGACTTGCCCGCTATTTATTGTTTTTGTCAATATAAGTTCATCAACTAATCTAATCATTAATTATTGAATAGGAATAAAATCATACGTGCTGCCAAGCTTGCTCATCATGTTTAATGCTATTTATAATTTAGCATTTACATCTTATATTATATAAAAATCCATCTTTTTACAGTAGATTGAACGTTATCTTAAATATTTTCTTGTCTTTTAATAAATTATATGTATCAAGGTTATCCCATGATGGATCAATAAT
>ARYC01000890.1:0-11209 GCA_000711775.1 Oxytricha trifallax | reverse complement strand
CTGAGAGCGTCCACGAACTCGGGTCTCATCTATAAAGAGATCTCTATTTTACTCTAGCTTTTCTCTTCGTAAGAGCATTGCATCATGAATCATCTGGGAGACACCGTCGATGTCTAGGGTGAAGAGCAAATCACAGATCCATTATCTGTCTAAGTGGACCCAATCTCGTTCTTCAGGCAAGTATTGCAGCAGTCTTGAAGACCCTCTTGCATAATCGAGAAAGTCTTGAACTGTAAGTCCATCGATTTGAGGCACTGCTGACACCTTAACTGCGTATCTTCTTACGTACTATATTAACAGTTACAGGGTTAAGCTAGGGGTTACGTCTTTCTCCGCTCTTATGATTTATTTAAGGAAATAAATGTTGGTGGAGTCCGCTTTTGGTAAGAAAGCGTGGCAGTCTTGGGCAAGAAATGTATAGCTCTTTCTTACTTTTGCACTTCTGGGCGAGTTCTGAAACAATGATACCAGTAAGTTATTATTGGTTCATTAAACTTTAAAAGTTAGGTGCCTTACACCATTTTATATAGCTAAATTTTGATTCAGGAAGACACTACCGTTACTAAAATCAGAGAGTGCTTTTCATAATAATGAAATCGTACCAGCACGATCCAATTTCCGCTAGCGGAATTCTTACCAGCACCAACACAATTCATTATAATTAAATTTAAGAATCCATTGATGGAATAATATTCTAAAAAACGACAGTCTAGACTGTCAGAATTCTTTAGGTTAGAAGATAAAGATTATGATGGCAATAGTTCAAGTGAAGAGCAGAGCTCTTCTAGTGATTCTGAAGATTCTAAAGATTATGCAGAATAACTTAACAACTAATATGCTTTACTAGAGGAACATAACTCTTGCAGATGTGAGTATAGAGGAAGTGAGTGAAAAGGATATGATTTAATTATTCAATTAAATTCGAGATGAAATTTCAGAGTTTGAAATCGATGGATTTATCATAGATCCAAAAGAAAAGTATAGAGAAAGTGTTAAAAAAGGAGCTAAAGAATCATTACTTAATGATAGCTAAATATAGACTCTTGGTTAGCTAGTGCTAAAGCTTTACACTGAGTATAAGTAATCGGATTTAGAACCCTAGAGTATGATGGATGGTACTTAAGATTTTGATTTTAAAGCTCTAGAAGCTAAAGTTATAGAAAATCATAAAGTCAAAAATTAAATTCCAATTTTTGGTTAGCACACACAATTGGATGCAATAGTTCCTCGTAGACTACAAAAGTAATTAAGGAAAGAGAAATAATTGTAAGAGAAAGAACTTAAACTTGCAGAGGAATCACTTAGATTAAGAGTTTCAGAAAAGTTAACTTACTTCCAAATTATGGAAAGACTTGGTATATCATACTATAAATTAAGAAGGTACTTAAGAAGCCCAGTAAAGAAAGCTTAATTCTGGAATCTAAAATAAATCAATAGAGGCAAGTATAAGAAGTTGCATAGCAGAGCACGCACTCATAATCGTTAATATGTTAATGTATAACACTTAACCAGTGCAGCTTTCTGATATACAGCAAAGTTTACATAAGAATATATAGTTAAGGTGTAGCAAGTAAATGATTAGAAGATTTTTGAAAAATGAATTAATGATGACTTACAAATAAATAAAGTAGATTTCAACTTTGCATAATAGCAACAGTAGTAAGTTATAAAGATAGTACGCAGCCCAGTAATTCGTGGAACACTTAAGGTAAGGGTAGAAGAATAATCAATATTGATGAATCTACTCTTAACTAAACTGATTAAAGACACAGAGGTTGGACTGCTCCTTATGTAAAAAATCGAGTTACAAATTCACAAAGACTAAAATAAATGAATTTAATTATTGGAGTTGCAAGTACAGGAGAGCTGTACTATACAGTGAATCATGGAAGAACTAACTAGCACTCATTTATGTACTTTCTATGTAAACTAGTTAATGTATTGGATTCAGTTGATACTAGTTGGAGAGAAAATACTTTAATTTTACTTGATAATGCACCTTACCACAGATCACAAAGTATTATGGATAAGTACCTTGATTTGGCTTTGCCAATAATGTTCTTAGGGCCTTATCACTATAGAATCGCACCAGTTGAATTAATGTATTCTTGGATTAAAAATAGAGACTTGAATCCCTTGAATACTAGGGCTTAATCAAAGTAAGAATTATTGTAATAATGACATTTATTATAGAGGTTATTGGGCAGCTTTTATGAAAGAATTAGGAATTGAATATAAGCAGAATAAATTAAAACTTAGTTAGACGCTGCTTTTATCATGTACTTACAGCAGCCCTGGATTCTATATCTTTGAAAGACTTATGAATTCAGAATATATATAAAGGGCTTTAAAACAAATTGAAAATACTTCAAGCTATATTCAAGACTCAAATAACTAATTTTAATTGAAATTAATAGCAAATTGATATATAAGAAAAATAAGTTTACTTATAAAATTAATTTCGCTAATAGAAATTTATTCCTTTAATTTTGATTGTTTACTATAGCTAAATTTATGCATGCTATTCTTTGTTACTAAATATATTATTAACCAAGTATTTATCATTTCTTGCTCAAATATAGAGAATTTCAATATACTTTTACTATTCTATAAAATCAAAGAGACTAAATAAAATTTAAATAAATAAGGAATTAATTTGAATATAAATTAAAGAGAAGTTCAAAAATAAAGACATTTAATAGCTATATCTATCAATTTGATAAGTTATTTAATTATTATTAAGACATTAATTATAATTTAATTAGATTTATAATAAATAGAATATAAGAGAAGAGAATTAGAGAAGCCAAAATGTCTTATATAAAAGTTAAATAAAAATTAATTAAATAAATTAAGAATATAAAAACTATTCTTTTATGTTTTTGAAAAAATAAATTATAATTTCATATTTTTACAACTAATTTATTCTATTTCTTCATTTTCATTCAAACTATAAATTTGAATATTCGATTTCCAACCTACACTTATAAATTTAACAATAAAAAATAAAGTTATAATAATAAATTAAAATCAAATAAAAAATATATTTTTCAAAACTTCAAATAAAAAAAATGTTTTTCAACAAATTTATTACCTGTTAGTCCTGAAGGATTTCTTTGAAATACTCAATTGTGTATTCCACAGTCGTTCTTCTAACGTAATTTAAAATAAAGTGGCAGAAAAGAAAGTATTGGTTTAGATAATGGTTAATGAAACCATCCCAAAAAAATAAAAAATAAAATCAATTTTGGATTTTAAACTTCTTCCCCTGAAAACTTTAACCCTAAAAATAGCTTTTATATAGCTATTAAAATTAAATTAAAAATGACTATAATTTGATTTAGAATCAAATGTTCCTGCGCTAATAAATTTAGCAATTTTATTTAAATTTATTTATATCTTTATATTTAATTAGCTTCTAGGATTTTCCCTGTCCTCCTCTCCCTCCCCTAGTCAGCCTCCCTTCTGCCCGCCTCCGTTATCTCCCGCGGCCCCTCCTCTCACGTCATTTTGCATAAATCCTATAATATCCGCCTTGATGTGCTGGGTTTAATATGCTGAGTGCATTACTTGATTAAAAAATTCTTGTAAATTTTGGCCCAATTTACCATTAAAAATTAGAATTTATCAAGTAATCACTTAGAAATTGACTTAGAGATCTGGCGGATATCAAATTAAATAAGCATAAATGAATAGGTTTCATTAATAATAAATCTATTTAAATATAGTAATAAATGCTTGTTTAACTTTGAAATAAAAAATGTTAACTTTGTTAACTATAAAAAAATTAAAGCCATTTATTTAATCTTTACTTAAGCAATTTTAATTAAAATATAAATGCTAAGCAATAAAGAATAATAATGACTTAATTTAACTTAAACTTTTAATAAATTTAAGGATTATTTAAAACCCCCTAATTAAATATATATATAAATACATTAATAGCTATAATTAAGCTCTATTTAAATATAAATTTTAAATTAATTTCTCTGTAAAATTTGTAAGCTTAATTTTTATCCTAGACTAAATTATAAATTCAAATTCAAGAGAAAAATATATAAAAAGATAAATTAATTAATAATAATAATTTCATTTGTATTATCATTGCAAAAATGCAACTTTATAAAATAATTTGAATTTAAATCTGAATAATAAATAATGAATTTATGTTGATAAATAAGTTAATGATTAATTTAATTTATAATTATAAGCAATGAATAATTTTCCAAAGTTAAAAGTATATAAAATATAAAAGTATGATAAGAACTATTTTCATAATAAAAATTAATTAATTATTTATTTATTATTGTTGTTATTTTTACTTGGAATAAATCCACAATTTTAATGGATGAATAAATCCAATATTCAAATTACTTGTGGTAAAAAAAGTCTATAAATTCGAGAAAAAATTAAATAATTTCGGGGGCTAAAAATAATATAAATGTGAAACGTGAAACTGTGAACTTGCTATATGCAAAATAAAAATTACTACTTTGGAGAGGAGCCCCCGGGAGAGAACTAAATAAATAAAAGAGTCTGGGACTCTAGGATTAAAGCTAAAGTGATAAAATGAGAAAAATGGTTTCTCATAGAGTTAAAAATGAGAATTGGGAAATTGAAAATGTTTTTTTTCAATTAAAAAGTTTAAGTATTAGTCTGGGACTAAAGTATAAAGTTGGGAAAAATAAAATGGTTCCCTTAGAATAAATAAAAATCCAGGAAATGATTATAAATAAATATGAATTTAATATTCAAATAAAACTATGATCCTGGTTATAGAATAAAATGATTTTTTTATTGAAAATCAAACTCAAAACAAAAGTTTTTTAATAACCGGAGCTTATTTATAAGCATTATACTTACCATTTTTATTTTATTTATTTTTACTTTTTTATTTTAATTCAATTTAATTTAATTTAATTTCTTAATAATTTTCCAAAAAAATTCTCTCTTTTTATCTTTTAAAAATCCCTATCTTATAAAATATATAACCCTAATCTTATTATTTGTATATAAATCCTCTATATCTCCTAAAATCTAAGATTTTAAATAATATGATCAATGATTCTCCAATTTATTATACTTACTTTATTTATTATTAATTAAGCACCCTAATTAAAATGTTTTATTTGTAATTATCTTATTTATAAAACCTAAATAAATATGCGAAATAATCTAAAATTTACTGAGTAGAATATTAAGCTAAAGTGCCTTAAGCACCTAGTTAATTTATATAGAGTGAATTAAGGCACCCTATATAGAGTGCCAGTGATTTATTAGTAATTTAAGATAAATGTGTTAGTGAAATGTTTGTTACAATACCTAAGCTTAATTGGCTATTGAGTGTAACAAACATCAGTGTATATAAATAGCGCTTAAATAAGTGCGAAAAATATGAAAAAAGTGCGTTTACAAAAAATGGAGAACATAATCGATAGAACTCGAGCTGCTGTTCAAAGTGCACACAAAACGCAGTGAAGTTAGTGGAGTGGGTGCGAGGTGCGTTGGTATTAAAGAAAGTGCGATAGGCATTGTAAATTGTTCACCTTTTGATTTCCATTATTAGTTTAATTATTAAAGTAGTAATTATTAATTAATTAAATTCAAACTTAATTCAAATGTGGAGGTAAAACCGCATCCCCTCACAAATAGTGTGAATGGTAAAACTTCGCCCCTAGCCGGTCAACAGGGTACAAACCCCATATATTCTTGATCAGCATGTCAAACTCTATAAGACTGGTAAGTATGGCCTTAAAATAAAATCATGAATTTTTTCGCATCTTCACCGTACTTGCATTCTCAAGATCGGCTCCCTCAAATTAAGTTAAATTCTGTCCTTTTAAATTTCCTTATTTATCGATATTATTAAAACTTTTTATCAACTTACAAATTCTTTGTGTACATACGTATTGGGGTTTATATATAAACCCCAAAACGTATGTACACATAGAATTTGTAAGTTAATAAAAAGTTTTAAGTATATCGATAAATAAGGAAATTTAAAAGGACAGAATTTAACTTAATTTGAGGGAGCCGATATCGAGAATGCAAAAAGAAGGGTTGGCACTATCACGGCTCTTACAAAGTTTGAATATGATTAGATTAATATGATTAGATTAGTGTGATTTTTAATTAAGTCAGAGCAGTTTGAAATCCAGTAGGTTGTCGAGGCCGTTCTCGAGATTTTTCAACATTGGTATACTATTATACCGGTCTGACCCCTATAATCCAGTGCTTTGGCTTAAGCCAAAAAGCATTTTTTAGGGTCAAAACTGAAGACCCAAATTTTCGATTTCGGGTGCCATTAACTTCTAGATATTCTCGTCTTCACATTTCTACTGGCCATTATTCAGTTATGGTGGGAAAGGTTTGAATTTCGAAAGTTGCCGCGGATTTCGACATTTTTTAAAAAGCCAATTTTGGGTTTTGCCATCTTGAAAATTCCTAAAATTTATCACAGCTCTTCAACCACCCACCTCCAGGCAACTCTAAGCTACTCGTTTAATGAGTTATAGTGAATAATCATTATTTGTCTTGGTTTGTCAGTGAGTCAGCCATAAATCCGGAGGATATAAGCAAAAGAGTGTTTTTTCATATAGTTAAGGATCAATAATCCAGTCGAAATTTTAATAATCCTGGTTTAATAGTAAAATACAGTCGAATTAATCATTAAAATTAAGCATAAATCAGATGAATCCAGCCACTGGATTTTAGAAAACCTCTGAAATCAGCCTTCAATAACTTTTGAATGCGAGTGCTGGTAAGCTTAAATCTTCGATATTATCTTCTATTTAGAAGGTATTAATGATTTGCAAGTGCCGCAGGAGGCACCTGATAGTCAAACTCAGATTGGATTTTTGAAAATCATCAAGCCAATGGAAATTTTGAAGAAAATTTTAAAGCCAAGGGCATTAAGTGTGAGTATTAAAATGCGCAAGACAGTGCTAAAATCAACCGCGCTAAAGATTTTCTGCAATAAAATAGCTATAACTTGAGAATGCTGCTGTAGCAGGCGGATTTTGCAGGTTATAATAAAACTTTTGATTTTAAGTAGTATGTGAGAAAGTATATAAATAACAAAAAGCCAAAGAAGATCAAGCACAGCTATTAGAGTAAATCTGTGGTATCATAGCCTCTAGATGTTACTGCTGCTATCGAAGAGATTAAGGAGAGTGAATAAGCTACGAATTTGAGCTTTGCAAGTGATTAAAATCAAAATAATGAACCCTTACCTCAACTCTTTATTAACTATGGCTCTATCATTGGCCATGAGATTCTCATAAAGCACTTCGAAGTTTCAAGAATTCTTAATTTTATTAAAGGTCTTGCATTTTGCAAGAAATAGTTACTCGAAACACCCAGTCACTTTTCTCCTTCCTTAGCAATTTTGAGAACGTTAGTGACCATAAACTAAGGGAGAACTTGTTCTCATTGCTCGTGGATTTAATTTAGAGCAATAATAATTTAGATGAAGACTCAAAGCCACGTATCTTTTTAGCTGCTCTTGGTTATTATATGGGAGAAAGAGTATAAATCGAAGATGAATTAATTCAAGAATCAATCTTATTATTAATTCGCTCACCTAATACGAGACAAGCTCTAGGTTTAGCGAACTTTGTATTCTTTAATTCAGTTGCAGCATTCACTAAACAGCTTGCACCAGTGCAGAAATTGGATTCTACTCTCCCCTATATTATACCATTAATGGGTTAAACTTGGTAATTATTCGCAGTCGACTCTCAAGTTTAAAAGCTAATACCTACTTCATTCTTTATCTTGAATGTGCCTTTCATGACTCTACTCAAGCAAGACTGTGGCTTGCACTTAATCAGAGACATACCTGTAGAATACACAGAGTACTTCGTAAGAATTTGTGCTCTCTCTTGCTCTCCTACAGTTGAAGCTCTCAAAGATTATATATCAATTACTAGGGCTACTTTCTTACAGAAGTAAGAGGTTATTGGTTCAAACATTATGGTTTACTTTATGAAAGGCTTTGCATAAAGGCTGCAGAGCAGAGACGAGCAGTGGGTAGGCAAAGTAGAGTAGTTCAAGAAGCTTCAGCAGCAAATCATAGAAGCTAAATTGAAAAGAATGTGAGTGTGAGCAACAGGATTATTGAAAATTGCCTTAATGGCGACTGCTCTGAAATTCAAAGAATTTTACACTTACCCAAAAATATGGAAGCTTTCTCTGATAAAACAATTGTTGATCTACTTGAACTCTTTGAGAACGCTAATATCTCGCACATCTTAGCTCGTGCTTTCAATTCATAGCCAAGGAATGAAAGGTTAAGTGTAAGTAATGACTTAGAAAAGCTGCAGCAAAATCTTGGCTTTAAGTTATATAGTTCTCAAATTTTGTGCATTAACTATATTTGAGAAAACTTGCACGCAAACCATTTAATACATTTTGGTATTGGTAATGGCAAGACCTTGATCTGCGTTGCGTTAGCCATTCTTATAGCTCTTAAAACGAAGCTATCCGTAATCATAGTTGGCAAGAATGAGCACTTAGTGCAGAGAGAGATTATCAAAAATTTCAAAAAGTTATTAGTGCAATGGAACTTGATTCAAACCATAATTTCTTTGCAAAAAGTACAGGCATTTATTTTTCACTCAACCACAACTCAAGAAATGAATGAAGGCTGCTAAATTCATGAGTGTGTGGCACGATAGCATCGTGCTTGTTGATGAATACGACTGGATTCTCTTCGATGGCTCTGCTGACAACATTAATAAAGCAGCTAAATTTTTACAAGCAATCAAGAAGTATTATAGGATTTTCAGGAAGCCATCTTTCTCAAGGTGAAGAAAATTGTCTTAGTTTAGCATTGCATAGCACACCTGTAGTATTCCCTACCCTTGATAAACTGTAAGGAGATAAGAAAACCTAGTTATCAGACTTGCTCATAAGTTCAAATCAAGGAGATTACTTACAAAGAATCAAGGAAATCATAAAGGATTAAGTAGCTGTTTCACCAGTTTTAATAGTGGCTTCAACAAATTACAGTGCTATTGAAATAGGTTTAAAGAAATCCGATTTGATTTCATTAGTTTCAACCACTCCTAAGCGACTGCAATTGAATCTGTGCTTGAAGGCAGGTATTTAATGAGAAATGCAAGCAAAAACTACGGGGTTTACTTGCTCAGCGAGCCACAGGGGAGAGGAACAGATATCCAAACTAATGATGAAATCGATTAAAATGGTGGTTTATATTTAATCATTGCTGATGTTTTCTCACAAAGATCTGAAGAATAAATCATTGGCAGAATTGGGAGACTTAACACTAAAGGCAGGTGGCAGCGAGTATTATATAAGCAAGCTTCTAAAGATAGTGCAGAGCAGCTGCTTATAGTTGAAAAGAAAGAGACAGAGCTTAACTTGCTCGCAAGCACAATTAAGTATAATCAATTTTATAAAATCGATTAGAAGCAATGGAAAATTTTATTGAATAAAACCAGCAGCCTTAAGAATAAATTTCTGCAGAGCTTTCAAACGAATAGGAGCAAGATAATATTGTAAGAGAAATCGTTCAACATATTGGATCTCTCACTGAGAAAGCTTACAGTGAAGCAAGCAACCCAGCAGCAGTAGTGAAGCAAGATAATCTTGAAGAAGAAAAGGAGCCTTAATAAATTGAAGAATAAGGTGAATAAAGTAAGTTGGGTTTTTATTAACCTTCTCTCATAGAGCTTATTGAATAGAAGATGAGTTAAAACCCTGTGCTTCAAGATAAACCATTCGAGCAGGTATAGCAATTGGTGCACAGGAGTTTAAAGCGGTAGCACCATGAAATTACTAAGTCTCAAAGTAGAGAGAGATCCAAAAGTAAAAGCAGTTCTGCAAGTTAAAATAGAAGATTATTGAAAGGTTAACAAAAGCTTGACTTAATCAAAGAATAAAATAAAACTTGAGAGTTGGTTACTCGTTGCAGTGCTAGAGATAAAACATTCACTTGCACTTATATAGAGCTGCCAGAGAGTGAACAAACAATGGAAAGATGGTTGAAGGCAGCCTCGAGTGAGAGAAGGCACTTTAAAAGCGACATAAACCATAGAAATTCAGAGAGAAAACCAATATTAAGAATATGAATTTTTCTTAATTTTTTAAAGAAATTCACCATATTCAAGTCTTTGCTATTGATAGCATATAGAGAATCGTGGAGAAATAGAAGCAGCAACACTCAGTGTCTCACATTTGGAGACTGATTTTGCATATTCTACAGGTTGCCATCTTGCATAAACTACTCTTTCATCTTGCGTAAGTCAAGCAACTCACTTTCCATATTATCATGTTATTGCTTCAACTTTTTAGTTTAATGCAAGAATTCTCGCTTATCTTATTTCAAAGCATCTTCATAATCCTTTACCTCCTCTAACTATTCACGGGTTCTCTTTCTTTTAGATGAATCCTTAACGAGATTCACAGCCTTACCTCGCTCAGCTACACAAGAAATTAAGAGAGAGTAAACTTACTGCTAAAGTTAAGGCATCTGCTGAGAGCGTCCACGACCTCGGGTCTCATTTCTATAACGAGATATCTATTTTACTCGAGCTTTTCTCTTCGTTAGAGCATTGCATCATGAATCATCTGGGAGACACCGTCGGTGTCTAAGGTGAAGAGCAAATCGCAGATCCATTATCTGTCAAGGTGGACCCAATCTCGTTCTTCAGGCAAGTATTGCAGCAGTCTTGAAGACCCTCTTGCATAATCGAGAAAGTCTTGAACTGTAAGTCCATCGATTTGAGGCACTGCTGGCACCTTAACTGCGTCTCTTCTTACGTACTATATTAACAGTTACAGGGTTAAGCTAGGGTTTACGTCTTTCTCTGCTCTTATGATTTACTTAAGGAAATAAATGTTGGTGGAGTCCGCTTTTGGTAAGAAAGCGTGGCAGTCTTGGGCAAGAAAGTTGTATAGCTCTTTCTTACTTTTGCAATTCTGGGCGAGTTCTGAAACATTGATACCAGTAAGTTACTATTGGTTCATTAAACTTTAAAATTAAGGCGCCTTAAACCATTTTATATAGGCCAATTTCGATTCAGGAAGACACTTCCGTTACTAAAATCAGAGATGCTTTTCATAATAATGAAATCGTACCAGCACTATTCAATTTCCGCTAGCGGAATTAATACCAGCACCAACACAATTCATTATTTGAAAGTAAATAATTTCCATGAGAATTTGTTTAAGGATTCAAAGTAAA